>QVOA01004669.1:0-37023 GCA_014825685.1 Pseudomyrmex cubaensis | reverse complement strand
TATATATATATATATATATATATATATATATATATATATATATTTCCGTGGATAAATTTACTTTCAAAAGCAAATCATAGTTTTTGAGTTGCGCAGCTTTCTTCGTTCTTTAAATAAAGTTTGCAATTTTTGCGTCTCTTTTTTTGCGAGTAGGATTCAACTCGGTCGTTCTAACGACACATTAGAATAATAAGACTTTGAAGTGCATTAAGGTCTACCCAAGGATCCTCTCTTCGTACCGACGCGTTTCTTGGCCCGTACATACATTTTAATTATGGCTTCTGCCTTTCTCGCTGTCACTCGCGCGTTTTCTCTTGCGGGAACCACGGACCTCGAGTTTCATCGAGAGAAGGACAACAAGATTTTCCTCATGCACTCCTTATTACGCGTGGCCGAGTGAGGTTGTCGCGCGTGTACCGGAAACTGTGTATACTCGTTCTTTTCTCTCTCTTTCCCTCTCTCTCTCTCTCTCTCTCTTTTGGACGGTTGGTAAAGCCGCATTGATAATATAAAAGATCGCTTGAGAAGCCGCGCACGTCTCGCGTAATGTATGCGGGGAAACCGAGTAAAACAAAACAGTTCCGCTGAAATTGAATACAAATTTCTGGCTCGTTCTCTTCCTTTCTCTCCCGTTCTCTGTTTAGCCGCCGCCACACTCGACGCTAGAAATACGGAGGCGCCTTACTGCTTCCGGCGTGGATATACGAAAAATTATGTTCGTCGTAATGACGATAAAAACGGAGTGCAGTAGCATGAGTCCCATTTCAAGCAAACCACCAAGGTTGCTGTGTATCGAGACGAAGTACCGATATCTGATATCGACATCGAAGTCAACAAAAACTATCGATGATATACTTGTGATATCGGAAAGAAAGATCGCTGCCTGTAAATATTGCTGCCCTCGCTTCATATCTGTTTTGAAGATTAATATTTTTAACTTGCGTGACGACTATACTTTAACGGTAACAAGAGAGATGAAATATAATATGACGAATATATGAAAAATATGAAAAGAGAGAGAGAGAGAGAGAGAGAGAGAGGGAATATATTTAAGAAAATGTTGACAAGATCGAGCTCTAGCGTGACTTCTGGTTCAACACGTTACAAATACTGTAATAATATTAGCTCTTTCACATATATACAAAATCCATTTTGGTGAAAAATACATATGAAAAATAATCTGATATAACAAAAGTGAATAAAAATTCAATTTAATCATTTCATCTTTGCCTTTTCTGTATCATTTTTTTCCAATGTCATGAATGTTAAATCGGCAAACTACAATTTTTGCCTTCTATACTAATAATAATTTAAAATGTTTTTTTTATTATCTTTTTTCTCTCTAATAATAATTTTTGTATAAAACGTAATATCGTGAAATGCTTTCGTAAAAGCTTTTGTGCAGCGAGATTCTATTAGAATTGCGAGAGTAATCCATTTATTCCAATTCTTCGCAAGTAGTAGTATGCGCCGCTTATATAACAATATCGTTATATTATTAATACCTTAATTAAACAATTCAATGATTGCAAAAAATTGTATTGCAATAAGTTTGTTTTTGTTAAACTTTGGATTTTAAATCATGACACGCATTAATTTTAAATTTATACCTTTTTAAATTTTCTTTTATCTGTCTTTTATGAAGTGAAAATACGAAGTGAAGATAGTTTATCAATACGCATACATAAATCACTAAATTTGATTAGCATCTATAGTCGTGGCATTTCGTCGTAACTAAATTGCCACCGAGTGCGCGATTCCATTGTCTTTTGAGAGATTCGTGTAACGCGATCTACGAAACTAAATAATAATGACGATATCGATTCCTTGCAAGTTATCACTTTCGGAGTCGAAACGAAGCGCGCGCGCGTTTCCAACTTTATTCTATCTTCGAAATTAGTTCAGCCGTCTTGGCACGTCTTTGTCGAGCTGTTGGTGATAAAGTTTAGTATGCTAATTCGCGGAACAGCTGTGCGGCTCCGCCAGCCCGAGCAAAATACCAAAATTATTGAATTTAAATTGCCGTAATTAAAACGTCTTACAGACGCCGACGAATTTCTAGATTTTCAATGATTTCAAACTTTGTATTAATATATCGACGCCTGCCACGTGCATATATCGCACGCGTATTATATAGACCTCACATGTGGAATCATGTTGTGTTACCGAATTTTTAAAATATCTTTGCTCTTTTTAATAGAAACATCAATAAACAATCTAGAAAGTATGAATTTTTTTCTAAATAGAAATTTTGGCAAACATTGTTTTAATTGTTCTTTTATTTCATTTAATGAATTGCAACTAGATGCGATGCATGTTGGTAAACACTACATCGTCTCATTTAATTATATCTATAACGGAGCAACAGTTCAACTTTCGTAAGCTCTTGATGTCAGTACCTAACAACTTAAATACAGGCAAAACTATGTTGAGCAAATGGATTTCCGCGCGTCCTGACTATTAATTAATATTCACAATGCCGCAATAGCACGGTTTTATCGCAAATCGCGACTAGATTTCCGAGCGTTACGTCACGCTACTATCCTCTCCTTTATTGGACCGTTTAACTTCGCCATTGGGAGACTTCCGGAACGCATTTGGTGCACAATCGCCAGAAAACGCGAGCGCGCCGCATTTAGCGAGCGCGTTTCTCGCGCGTGCGCTCTCGCTCGCATAAAATCGGTGCGCATTAGCGACAGCGGGACAGTTCAGATCTGTCGCGTTTTGGTTTAATCGTTTCCCATGCATTCCGCCGTGCCCATTGTCGTGGCTCTATAATAATTTAATGCCAGATATAATAAGTTACTTGCTGTCTGGCCGGCTGCCAGGCTTGCCCTATTCATTTCCTCCATGAAAGCCGAAAAGCGACCGAGCAGATGGAGCGTTAACTTATGGACTGTCTCTTGATGGTGCCGCCATCGCGCTCACTGGCGGTGGACGTGCTCCAGTGAATTTAAACGTCGTCTGATCTTAATTGGTCAGCCCCTAATTGAGAGGCTCATTAAAGGCTATTAATGCGCTATAAGCCGACGAGATCCTTTTCTCTTCCTTTTTCTTTTTTATTTCCGCTCACGAACAATATGCAGATATTAAATCTTGACGGGTTAATATCTTAAAGGATACTCCCGTGTAGTCTTCCTCGAGATTTCCAAAGTTCTTTTACTTTTGCATTTGTATGAAAAAACATCTTAAAGTGTTGAAGAAAGTAATAAAAAACTAAAGTACATTCATATATAACAAATATAATTATTTCTCGTTTATGTCCTGGATTATCCATTAAGTTAATTTATCTCTTACAGAAAAAGCCTTTTTAATAAGCTAAGACAAAATGCTTGCATCATCAGCTCTCGGCAAGCGCGAGAGCAATCGCACTAGACATTTAATTTCAATTAACATCGCTGTCGAAATTATGCCAGGCGCAATTCAGCATCAGAATGTAGCGCGTCATGGCCGCGCGACTCAAGCAAGTGTCTGGCGGAATTAATCGTCGGTTAAAATGTGCTCGGCCGATGCTGCGCGACAAATTAATTCCCAGGACGCTCTGTAAATACGGCGTATTATTGTATGGCCACCTGCGATCTATCTGCTATTAGCGTCAGCTTGGTATAGATTTAATCAAAGGTGATAACACTGCCCACGCGCCATGGCGAGTATATCGCGGCTATATCGATTCGCGGACAGGATCGATGCAACTCGGAAAATACGCGTCAAAACGTTATAACAGAGAATGCATTCGACGCGTAATCAAGTGCAAGCGACCCGTTTACAGCGCGTGGATTACGCCGCGAAAGGTTCTATACAAATTCGTTGTTACAAATCGATTTGATAGTTGACGAAACGCGGTTCTTCAAAATGATCGAACCGATGTTTCGAGTGTTGCATTCGATTTTTAGCATCGTCAAAAATTTAAGCTGCGTTTTTTTGTTTTAGACACTCTATATACTGCCACAACTTTAAAAAGTATAATCGAGCTTTTATTTGTAAAAAGGAATATATGTTAAATTAAAAGAAATATTTGTTAAAAGAAATATATAGACAAAAGCTCTTGTTGGACTTTAGATGATCGGAATTGTTGTATACTGTATGCTGTATAGTATAGCTTTGAATGTATAGTGTTTTATTTACAACGAGAGAACAATTATTCAATCTTTCGAATGCTTAGCTCCACCATTAAAGCTTTTTCAAAAAACTGATGTAGTCGAATTATTGATAAAAATTTTATTAACAAGAATACAGCCAAAAAATAAAATTAAATTCTTGCAAACTAACATTTAGATTGGTTTACCTCGAAGCGATAATAAATATTGTAAACGCAAACTTTGCAGCATTCTTTGCAAACTTAAAAAAAACTATTTATTCTTACTAAATTAAATTAAATTTTTAAAATATTAATTATATTGCTTAGAAAACAATCTCATCAATACAAAACAGATAACTAGAAAGTAATATTTGTTAAAATACATCGGTAAAGTAAATGTATATATAATATAGATATACTTCTCAAGTATATCTAATTTTACACGTTGTACATATAATCTTTTTTACTTTAAATAAGTTTTTCATGTGTTTTCTTAATCAATTAAGAGTAAATCTGTTTTTTTTTTTTTTTTTACTTTTTTATTATTCTATTTATAAGGCTTTTATTTTCAATATATATTTTGTTGTAAAATAATCTATAAAGTTCAATATTTTTATTTTTTAAAAGTTTAAAAATCCAAGATGCGCAAAAAATGACTTACCCTTTACACAAAACTGAATTATCCAAAGAAGATAAGTGTTCCTTCTCTCTAGATAATCATTGAAATCTACTAGTTGTTAGTAAAAGATACTAGTTGTTAGTAAAAGACTGTTGATACCTTGATCGACAATGGAAAATATACCGACATTTGGTGTGTACCTAAATTAAAATTAATATTATAATAATAACTTTTGATTTATTATCTAAATATAACATACATTTTTAAATTGAATATAACATATACATATAAAAAGCCGTACTTTTTAAGATAAAATTTAAATAGTGCATCATATTATCTGAAACGACAAGTTAACTAATGTTGGTAAATAAACTGAGGAAATATTGAAAAGTGTAAGTCACTTTTTCAACGTTCGCATTTGTAAATAATATTTAATAATATCTAATTAGTTGCTGATTAATCTAGATCACAATTTGTAAGAGAATATTTAGAAAGAGATTTTGAGATGTCTATAAAAATGTTGGTTTAGATCAGACAAAAGAAAAAGTAAAAGAGAAAAAAGACATGTTCAAACCTTAAGAAAATATTGAAACTTATCATAACTATTAAAACACTTTAAAAAACTATAAATATTATGTGAAAACTTTATTGAAGCTGTTTCAAAAGTTCCTTCCTATAATAAACAACATAACATTTAACAAAACATGTTAAATCTTCTTGAAAATTATATGCATTATCGGATTGCATACTAGACGTGTGCAATTAATTCCTCTATTTAACAAACGTTGCCAACTGTATTATCATATGAATAGCAAGTGCTCCACCATTTAAGACCACGAACCGGTGCGAGCCAGCGATTACGCCGGCATTGTTTCGAAAATCCTCGTCATTCCGCTCTGTTCCAAGAGCCGCCAGGATATCCAACATTAAGACATTGATCCCACAATTTCTTCGAGCCGCGGGAAAAGCGGCAACCGCCTTGAAACGTTATATCGGATTTTACAGAGGCGTGGAGTTTCTTGCGGATTTGATTCAGACCGTAATCGCTGAAGGGTACACTTCTCGCCGTTCCCCAAGGGGCAGGACCCAATACGAGTCCGTTGATCAGTGTTCGCGAAGTTCACAGTCGTGGAATCCCATATTGCCGTGAACGCGGATGTCGTGTGAGCGGCGTGGAGCGGAGAAAGTTGAACCGCGCATACAATTTGAATAAGGGCGACGAGATGATATACATGCAGATTTCCCGTCCACACGGTTGCCATAAGTGACTCGGTCGTCGTCGCTGTCGCCGACATCGCTGTATAGAGACTTATAGCGAGCGGAAAGTTTAATTCGATGAAACTTCGGTCGACGCGCGACGGCATGGCATCGGGCTGTGCTGTCTCTAAATTGCGCCGCGGCTTATCTGTGAACAGGCGCGCGAAGAATTAAATCCGCAGATTCTATCCTGTGCGCGCACACACACACACACATACACACACACACACACATACACTATTCTGACAAACATTTTCGAAATTCGTCCGGTTACGCGAGGTTTTGAATGAAGCGATTTTTATCGTATCCTTTTGTTTCACCGGAAAATGGTCTGTTGTTCTCCGCGAGATTTATTTCCGGTACAAAAAGCTTACAGTATGCAGTAAAATTATTTTCTCTATAGAAGATATATCTTTTTTTACATCTTTTTTGTACAGAATATTAATTACGCTATTTCTTATGTTTTTGGGATAAAATTATGTATAATTACGTTATTTATTGCTATAATTATTTTTCTTTTATAATATTTAGCTTCAATAACTGAACACGTATAATATTTGTACAATTTATTCTGAAAAACTAGGCTCGTTATTTACAAAAAATAGCATTTGCTTCGTCGCAAAGTGCATTTCGCACAAGACAACATTGCGTGGAGGTTGTAAGATAGGGACAGATTTTCCCTCGTTTTTGCGAAGTACCGGCAACTTTTCGGCCCGCTCACTCGCACGAAGTTTAAACTAGAATTAGCGACACGGTTGGCCTGGAACGGTCGAGGCTGTAACTCACCGGCTTCCACCGTCGCTGTACGATTGTATTGCAAGTTTGGACCGAATTGTGGTGCGCGTCCGACGAGGAATATTACGTATGTCTGATTTAAAACACGCTCAGCTACTGTGGATTCATTACGCCCCGCTTGTTTCACGTATCGAGTACGATTCCGCTTGTCACGTATAAACATCGCTGAATATATTCCGTAGTTTCATTTAACCCTGAAACTATGGAATTTTTTTCGGACACATTTGTTATCTAAGGTTAAATCTTTTGTGCTGACAAATGTTATAAAAAGTAATAAGAGAAAAAAACATAAAATCATATTTAAAGTATACCATGAGAGTTTTACAAAGAGAAATATGTTCCTTCTGATAATTTAATTTCTTCAATATATTCTCTTGAGTGCTGGATATATTTGCACAATGTAATTGACGAGAAAGAACTTCAAAGCGATCTTGCTTCGAGCTTATGCGTCTCTAGTTATTGTGCGTTCGGCTTTTACATACACTGTCGCAAGCAGCTTTTACGCTCTCAGTTCGTTCGCCCATGACGCGAACGACATCAAAGCGGATGAACATGTAAGTCAACAACGCAACGAGGTGGGTCGCAACGAGCTCCGGATCCATAATTATACAGCAGTAGCGTGTACCTTTTGCTGAAATATACGCCGATATTGCCATTGTACAGTGTACCTTTAATCGCACTAATTTTCTAGATCTAATATTTACGAATCTTTCCTCGATGAAAACGGTTTAATAACCACTACATTGTCGGGAATGAAGTTCTCGACTGCGAGTTCAATAATGAAGCGGCAATCGAACGATCTACGCTGGAGAATCTTACAAGATGAAATTTGCTTAACAATAATTTACGACAGATATGTTTCTGATTAAATCCAATGCAAGTTTACGCGCCACTGACTTTGCATCTTTTGTACATTATTGCAAGAATTACATCTACGTTCGCACACGAACAGTCACCGCATTTATCACACTACTTTATATGATTGCCGAAAGCATAAACGATCCCGCTTTCGAGATCATACATCAGTTTTTAAGAGTAATCGATCAAACTTTTCAATATAGTGCAAAGGCACAAAAAACAGAGAGAGAGAGAGAGAGACAGACAGACAGAAAGAGAGAGAGAGAAAGTCCTTTCGATTTAATATACCATTAAATGTGCCGCGCGTATCCGAAGGTACTTCATTCTACCACTTCCTTCCCCCGACCACTTCGTGCTTCCGCATTGAAAACTTAAATTGTGCGCATTCACCTTGCCGGATTTTTACTTTCCAACTACCCGCGAATTAATCTTATTTCAATATTGATAAAGTCGGTCGTAAGTCACGGCGTCGATCGCGGTTCCAATGCGCGCCGATAAATCACTTCATCGGCTGTCAACTGGTTGAAAGTTGCCTCATAAACTCACTTGCACTCTGACACTTTATTCCCGCGAGTGCTTCTTATTAGAGATGACATTTATAGAAAAGAACTGCAGTCAGTTCTACTTTATATGTATGTGTAAAATAGGATTGTGTAATTAAGAAACAATATTTGAAATCATCAGAGAAAGCTGTAAACTATACTCCCTTAAAATTGTTCGTATTGATTTTTTTTAATAAAAAAATGAATATAGATGTAGTTACGTAAACTACAAACAAACATCCAACCATACTTAGTTTGTTATTATGAGAGAAAAAAAACGGAAGTTAAGAAAGACATTCTAAAGTAATAGCTCGTTTGTACCGCGGAAACGGCCGGCCAAGAAAATCGATATCACTCACAGTATTGAAGCCACGGAAAGCGGTGAAAACCCTGCGGGTTGGTTTCTTAAGTCGCGACGATTTCTTAGCTGGTGGCGAAATGGCAGTGTTTAGCATGAGAGAACGCCCCACAAAGAGCAAGCTCGTTATGACACTAAATCAACCGCCGTAAAAACTCGTTGAGAAATTCTGATAACAGCCGAATGAGGGAAGGGACAATGAGAAAAATTCTTCCTTTCCAGGCCTTGAACTCTCACGAGCCATTGCATTTTTTAAAATACGCTGAAAAGCAAGGCGATAAGAAGAAAATAACGTCAATACAATGATATCTAGAATACCGTCGCGTGTGTATAAAACAGGTTTAAAAATGCAAGAAGAACATTGATGTAATTATAGTCAAACAAAGAGCACAGATCTATTTCGGCTTTATATTTCTATTTAATATTTTCTTCCATTTTTCAATTTTATCAAAATATATTCATTTTTCAACAAACAAACACAGTGACAAAACTGCGTTATCACAAAAATATCGGTCATTTTCGAAAGATATAGTCTGCGACGCTAAAATCAATAATCGATGTGATATGACATGCATATGCGTGTGGCGTGTGTAGCTGTGAGCGTGAGGGAGTATTTGCGAGTTTTTATGGCCATTGGGGTTAGTCTCCTTGTAAAATTCATTGTGTAAAATATCGCGCGCGTTTCGCGAGAGTACGCGACCCACAATTGTGTTTCTCGTCGGGATATAAAAGATAATTAGTTGTTAATGCATTTAGAGCGATGTGCAATATTGCGACTGTTTGTGTCTGCCAAGTGGCGGTCCAATTTAAATAATATACGCTAAAATCGGACTTAATACCGTGCCTTTTCCCTCGCGCGATAAAACTTCGCACGCGTTTAATTCCCCGACGATTATCGAAATAAAAGCCGAATTTATGCTAGCGAAACAACGATTCGAGTGAGTATTACCGACAACGGTGTGCATTCTCGGTCTGGCAATGCGCACACACGCTCAACAGATTATTACGCTTTCAGGTCGATATAATCTCATATTGTAACAATGCTGGAAATATTGTTATAAAAACTTAAAATCCTGATGAAAAGCAAGCCGTATTATAGATGGTATATGTTATTGTTATGCAATTAATAGTCTTTCTTCTTCTATTTAGTAGCGCAAATATAGATTATTTTTTTTAACAAGTATGATATTATATAATACAAAAAATGCACAAACTTTTAGTTAATAAAATATTTTAAAATTTGTTAGAAATCTCGTTATCTTTTTTTATTTAACACACACACGCACGCACGCAGGCACACATACTCTGATGCAAAATATTTATAATTGACTGAGTATGTTAATAAATCAATCGTTATAAACACGAAAATGTTACTAGAATCAAAGATTGATTTATCTTTGTCTGCACACTACATAATAACCATCACAACAAAAGGTGATAACAATTGAAATTTTATGTGAACATGCTATTTTCATGTTTGCATCGCGCATTTAAAGCTAAACGCAACCATATGGTTTCGAGCTGTATTCGGATATAACCGGTTGCTTACGTGCACGATGTCTGCGAGGGATTACGCCAAGGCAGCCCATATTCTACGTTACACGCATTCCGGAAATTCGACTCTTGTGGTTTCAAGGTGGATCTTTGAACATTGTACAGACAGATGTATGTCTACTCTAAATATTTAGCAAACACTAGCAAAGTTACTGCACGCGAAATGTCACCAAGTCGAAATTTCTACTTCAAAGTGTAATTTCGTAGAATATCTACACACAATAATTATTAACGCGAGCACAGAGGTGATAAATACAAAACTTGCGATATACTCTATTTTTGTTTTTGTGACGTCAAAACTTCTATATTTAGACATATAATAAATATTACTTTATAAAATAAGTTTTAGTTTAAATTAAAACATAAGATGAATTTTATATTGCTTGTTTATTAATCTTATGTATTCTATTCTATATTCTCTTCTTCTAAGACTTGTTTTTACAAGTGTTGAGTGATTCAGTATCTATTCAATCCAAACTATACTTGCATTCAAATAAACACGCGACGAAAATTGAGTAATACACATCAGAACTGTTCCAATCCCCGATGTGCTTCTGAATACCACAGAATGTATTGATGTAACGACTGATTGATGTAACGATGTTCGATTCACATCAGAACCATAACTCAATAGATCCCTGATATATTATTCCGCTCGTAAGATCAACTACGCAGGATTCTCGTTAACGTGAAGCGTTCGGTGTACCGACTGCAGGCTTGAACAAATACTCGTCGACAACGGAGGCTACACCATAAGCAGCATGCCATGCTGCACGATCCCGTATAGACGTGTAACAGGCGGAATATTTTGCTCTAGATCCGTCCGATCAGTCCCGTCCTATCTGAAAGCACGCGCTGGCACGTATCCTTTTACGTACAGTCGCGAAAGCCGGCCTACACGTTTCGATGGAGCTCATGAAGCCTCCCACTAAAGCTTGTTTCATAGGCTAACAGAGTAGCGCAATCCGTTCAAAAGAAACTGAAAACTCCCGTTTGACTAGATCCGACACATTACCGTCGGAATAGTTTCATCGAACCACTTCTATTCCAAAATCTCGACAAACTCTGCGCAAACACGTTCGATAAATACTCGCACGCGATCAATAGCCGATTACCGTTCAAAATGCCCGAGCAAACACAATCAATATAATTTATATAACTAACACTAAGCCACAAGCAAATGTTGATAGCATCAATAGAAAAATAAGTCCACGAGAGAAAGTGAGAATTACTGGACTTTATTACTATATACATGTATATGTATATTATATTTTCTCGCACAAAAGTCAAAATTATGATTTCAGTGATGTAAAGCTACGAAGTTCGCGTATATTTGTGGATTATTGATGGTAACAATGACACACGAATAAATTGTGATTTAAGACGTAAAAGCCCGTTTTTGGCTTCATAAAGATCCGTCTTGTAACTCGAAAGAAATTTGTAATTTGACAACACTTCCAATAGAAAAGCCATTAGTTCATGATTGCGCAAATTCACTGACCCATGGATTGCCAAGCCTTTGAATAAAGCACTCATAGATCATAGCTTCTGTAAGCTCGTGAACACCGATGCTGCAACGTTCGCAATCGAGAGCTCCTATCGCGCCCACCAGCATTAACAGCAGTTATTGTCGACGAAGGCGAGCCTGCAGCGCATACTTGGCAACGATATTCACATCGATAAGTTTCTGTAAACAGAAACGTTACGCGTCGCTACCAATGTGCTATAGTTTGGCAATACTTGTCGAGTCTTGCCCGGACTTCAGTAGTTCATAGTGCAAGGTGTAATTATCAACTTCAAGGAAAGTGGAACGAGTGAAGTTTGTCAAAAATTTTAATGCGCTAATTATCATATTTTAATTAGATGACAAGCAGCAAGACTTATGTACAAGAACCTGTTCAGTATATACACTTTATCACAAGTATACTTTAATAGAAATAAATTACATTTTTATTATATCTTTAATTGATCAAATATACGCGAGATATTTGATGGTTTTGCAATACATATTTCATTTTTTATTTTGTGCTTATATACAAAGATGTAAACGCTTTTATAGCTATAGTAACATGGTGACAGAATAAGGCCGCGCGTCTAGGACATAGGACAACCGCGCAAGAAGGACTGCGAGGGAGAGAGTTGACAATAACCGACATCTAATATGGGCAAAGTTCGTCGATCCGTCAGCAGCGACAACATCATAATTCTCGCGTAGACGCCCGGCGGCAGCCGCGAGGTCGGGCACAAGACGAACCCCCGAGATGAGCGTGTGTGTGCTCGAATGCACCCCCGATCTCTCGCGCAACGGTCATCCCCCGGCGGTGGCCGCGAAAAAGGAGAAGCGAGAAGGGGAACATGCCAAGGTGATGGGAAGAGAAGAGAAGCAGTCTGCGCGTAACCGGTTCGCGCTTTATCCGCGGCGAACGCAGCAAAGTCATCGCGCAGGCGCGCCAACGGGAAGTGTCCCCCGCAGGATCATTTCGCGCCGCGACGCCGAGCGGCAGGTCTCATCCGCACCGGCGGCTGGTCCATGCGGGTTCAACGTCGTCGCGCGGGACGACGACGACGACGGCGACGACGAAAAACGACGACGAGGACGACAGTCAAAGCGTGCGATGACGAATGTACGGCAGAGTCACGCGAGTTAATCGAAAACCGACCGAACCGAATCTGATTGCAATAAAAAAACAATCGGAATCGCGCGCGCGTCCCGGCCGGAGGATGCTGCGCCTTATACAGGGCACTCGCGATTCGCGCGTCGCGACGCTCGTTCAGGCGGAGGCCCCACGTGAGCGCGGCTGTCATCGGGGACGCGTGCAAGTGCACCTTAGCCGCGCAAAAGCACCCGCGGAATCGCGTTATCTGTGAGCGCCCGGACGTTTATTATCGTTGTGGATTATCGTCGATATTTTACGATCGATATACGTGCGATAGCTTATCGATAACTTAGTTGAAAATTCACCGCGAAATTTTGCTCTGGAAGTTATCGTTAAACTGGAGCTGATAGTTTTACTGTACACTGACAACGGTTTATTCTTTCCTGGTGTTAATCGTGATGTAGTGAGAATTTCCGTATCGGAGAACATCCACACAAATGTGCATGTAAAAAAATTGCTTCAGTGAACAAAAGACGCGCATGAGATTTGAGAAGAAACTACAATGTCACGTTTCGAGTCTCTGTCTCGAAAAAGTGTTCTTTATTCGACAAAGAACTGAAGTCTTCGCTATAGGAAATACGAAATAGAAAAGACACTGTACAGTGTGCACGGGACAAAAGAAATAAAAACAAAAGAATTGACGAGTGCAGCATTGTGCTCGTTACAGTGAATAACGATTAACAAACAAGGATCGGTATAGTGCAGCGATCGAGGCGGTAAAAATGCTGTGTCGCTGGCTCGCCGTCTTGGTACTCGCTGGTTTTCTGCTGGTTATCGAGGCGATCGCGGTCAGCCAAGGTACGTTTACAACCTCGCTCGAAATCTCCAGAATGTTAGCGAGCTCAGTTGTCCGGCACGACGCTCCGTTCTCATCTAAAACTTACCACGTTCTTGCGGAAATGTTCGAGATAACATGGTCTTGCGGGAGTAATCTGCGTAATTGAATGTCAGTGATGAAATCTGATACAGTCCCTCCATTCTCGCTCTCATCCCGGCTACTTATTAGCAATGCTGAGCTAATCTCTGCTATCAAAGTGCCATTGATGAAGTTCTGTATAGTTCGTTGCCTTTTTGCAATTAGTACACGCTGTCATTAACGTAATGCGGGAGCGTAATCGTTGACGGTATACGTGTTGGTGTGTTTTACAAACACCAAACGTACATCGTCACAAGAAATCGCTGCTCCATTACGCTATGTTAAGCTTCGAAAAAACCTTTTCAAACTTCGTCGCGATCATCCACTTCTAATCACTGCGCGCGGTCTTGCATTGCTAATCGCAAATTAATGAGAAAGCTCATAAGAGATTTTAAAACGCTAATTGTGAGTCCAATACAGCGTACTTGAAATTTCAATTCGAATTTGCATATTATTATCGCAGATGTTAAAAAAGCGACAATGGATTGAATTATGCAAAACTTGTCGAATGACAAAACAGATCGTTTCTAAGTATCTTTTCCTCCGAGTTTTCTTAATCCAATAAGCGAAACTAGAAATTTTGTAGAATATCAGCGTGAAATTATATTTCGTATTAACGTGTGCGGAGTTACCTAACATTTACGTGTAGCTCCGAGTTGTCGTTTATGTAGAGCGACTTCACGTAATTGCACGAGCAAAGATTATGTCAGTTCGACGGAACCGCACGAGAGTTGAAATTTGCTGCAACATCCGCCCGCGCGCAAGGAGAATTCGGCTCCGGAGTTTGGAGACATCGCGCGTCTGATCGCGGTCGCGTTTATCCTCGTGCTGCTAATTGTCGGTTCATAGTCAGTGATCCAGGATAATCGTGCGGAGTGGTAGCTACTCGAGCGCGAACGCCTCCGCACGGGACTACGTACAACCGGGAGATGGCATACGTGCTAATGTGCGGAAACACGTGCGAAGGTTTACCGCTCCCGATTTAGCGGCGTGACGACGACAACGACCGCGACGACTATGAGATTGCGCTGCAACCGCCACACCACCGGCAGCGTTTTACGACGCGGCGTCGGTTGAATAATTAAAAGTCAAGATCGTTCGTTCGACCGTTTGCCGGTCGATGAAATAGAATCGGAAAGCGAGTGAATAATCGTCACCAGGTGGTTACACAGCAACGATTCTTAGAATCTGGCGAGGCCTAAGCGCATACAGAGTTGCATAGACACAAATATGCTCCTCGCCTTGCGTCGTCCGCGCGTATTGGTTCGAGAACGTAATTGAGTGCGACGTGCAAACACTCGCACCAATTGTCCCACCGACTGTCAAGGGAGACATCGTGATTTCAGCACTGTGAAACCAACCTGGCAGCTGAAGCGCGATACATATATTCCGTGAAAAGTGACACGCGCCGTCTATCGTTTTCGATGGCACTATATCAATCAATAAGGAGAAATTCAAAAAAATACATGAAGATTTTCGAAAAAATAAATAACGGAATAGTATTTGAAACCAGAATCGAAATAAATATATCTAAATTAAAATATTACGGTTTTTTTGTAACTCGGAAATATCATCTTTCTCATCCGATTAATCAAACTGGCACATTAACTTCCCGTCTACGTATAGAATACTAAAATATTTCTTTATAAATTTTATTTTACTCTTGTTTAATTATTCGTTAAGGCGCAAAATATTTACAGGATCTATGCACAGATATAGCCATATTCTCGCATGCTGCGTGTGCGTTTAACGCTAATGTGAATTCAGCGTCAACTTGATTGACGTATATACGCAAACGATTCGCAAGCACGTGACACTCTCGCGAGAGCATAACCGATGAACGGCGATTCGCAGCCGCATTAGAAACTGTTCGTACCCGGTGACGCAGAATATAACGAGCTCTTTCGATTGGAGATAGCATGTGATATTCACGCCCGAGGTATAGCATATTTTGAGACTGACGCGCCATAAATCAACGATTCCGAAATTTCCTATTCACGACACAACGCGCGAGATATCTATATATTCTTCTGTTTTTTTTTTTTTACACAGCAAAGTTTAAATTCGCTGCATGTTTTGAGCAAACAGTGAAACCGTGCATTTAACTGGCGTCGAAAAGGCGAGCGGCGGCAGTTTGACCGGAAATTATGGGAGATCGCGTGCTTTAGCAAGCCAGCGTGAAGAACGCGAGCTCGACAGGGGCGGTTTAACTCAACCTAATCTGCGATAACGGTTCAAACGCGAATTAATTAACACGTGGAACCCACGTCGTGCTCTCTTTGACGCACGCATTTTTAATATAATCCGCCTTCGGATGCAGTGCGTTGCGTGCAGCGTTTAATTGCGATCGTACAATTAATTGGGATCGCGATTTAGCCACGACGGATTTTAATTAGCTGTCTGCGTCGCGTTTTAAGCCAAGAAAAAAGAGATATTCCGCGTATACTTATTAAAAATATTTCCTTTGAACTGTGAGTTTATTATTTAGGTCGTCCGTTATTTTTTTGTCGTCGTTTATGAATTCTCTTTTGCGAAAGGTATATACATATATATATTTTCTTCTGCCTGAGAATCAAATGACCGGAAGGAAACCAAGCCTTTAATAAAAAACATATTTACAAAAAGCTTCTCCCTTCTTTCTTTAAACGCGTCCTCATCTTTTTCTTTTTAGCGTCTATGAAACAGTTCCAATGAACGTTCTCGATCAACCGGATATAAGAAGATTGCGATCTTTTAGGATAATATTAAGGCTTTCGAGAATCCATTAAGACATGCGCGAACACACGGTATGGTCGACAAAAAGCACTCCGTTTCCAACGGAAACTCGTTAAGGCCGTCCTCTAATTGCAGAAAATCAATCTCGCAAAGTTGCGCGGGCGAGGAACATCGCTTTTCACCGACACGCACAAAATCGCGTCGTTAGTCTCTGTAATTATAGGGGAGACAGTCTAGGCCGGGAGAGCTCGTTTCGACGCGATCTGATGCGCAGTTTTATACAGGTTACTGGAGAATGTATTTTACGAAACTTTTCATCAACCGGGTCTTTGATCGGATTCGAAATCGACTTTCTTTAACGGATATTCGGTTGCATGTCATTTTGTTTTTCTATATACCTACTATCCGCTATTATAACTAATTGTAAGTAGCGTTTTGAGCAGGAATAAGATTTTTCTATGCAAACATCATAATATCGCATATCGATATATCGACTTTCTTTTTGTTTCTAATTGCCGATTCCAGCAAAGTGTTAAAACGACTTTCTTGTATAAACAATTTTTATTTTTAAAACTTTAGTACTTAAAACAACTTTTTGTAAACAAGTTACTTTAGTCCGGATCTTGAAATCATGACACGCAAACGAACCTCATTAATCGTGACAGAAAACACATAAGATAAAAGTGATTAACGTCGCGACAATGATTTTTTCTTATCGAAGAAAGATTGAAACAAATAAAAAACGAAGCAACGAAATCGAAAGACGTGAAAGTGCTCATTTTCCCTTCTGTGCTTTTCTAAGTGCTAATCCGTTTACTCTAGGCTCAATCGATAGCTTTGCTCTCTCTTGAATACACGCTGAAACTCAGGTTCGCAACACGCTGTGGAGAGCGTGTAATTGAAAGTAGCTGACAAGCGGTCAAATTCAGCAGCAGCAGTTCAAACAGCGGTTACACGTAATTTTCGTTGCCGACACGGTTACACAAGATTCCGGTATTACAAATCCACAATACATACAGAAACTGTGTAGATGTATTTACGTAGTACGTACAATTTCCATTTCTATTCGCGCGTAATTCTATATATTCCATAAAAAAAACAATTTTACGGAAGAAAGTTCAGCGAATAGTTCTCACTCTCGATAAAATAAAGAGATAATAATAAACGTGTGACAGAAAACTCGATTGTTAGTAATACATGTAAATATTGTACATATAATATACATACATATTGACAAAAAAAAGAAACATAAAATATTTATGTTGCAACTTCTTTTTAACTTTCTTTCATGTGCAATAGTTTACATGGTATTCGAATTTATGAAGTAACTAGTTTTATACAGTAATAACTATATAATCATTGTTGTTGTCAATTGGATGCATAACACACAGTGAGTTGCATTCTATTTTGCGCACATGCGTCAACATCCCGACAAAGTTTAATTAACCGTAACGAAATTGTCCAAGAGAACGCACAGTTCGCCTAGAAATTGCAAACTAAAATTTCCCGGTCTTTATCCTCTGTGATATCATCATAATTAATTGAATTATAATGTGCAAAAAGTTATATAATTACATTTAGTAGTATACACTCAAATTTCATTTTGATATGTGGAAATTATAAAATTCGTGTTATTATTACTTATTTGCATCAAGAAATTGTTGCAACATATATGTACGCGATTTAAATTTAATCCCATCTCTTTGCATTTTCTACTGAAACATTTTCATTTAGTCATTATTAAGTACTGACTAAAGAGTTACCTAATCGTCGTTTAACTGCATGTTCGTTTATGTAAGAATATCACAGGGCAAGCGACACCTATATTCGAAAGTGCGCACACGTGCACGCGTTGAACGTAATTAACAATAAAATCGAAAGGCAAGTAACCACTCGAGCCATGAATCGTCGAGCACTTAGTACCTAATGAGAATACGGAGCCGTTTATAAAAATCGCCGAAGGGATCAATACCTATCCTCGTATAATGTGACCAACCGGTCGGAAGATAAATACACACACGCCCCAGCGAGAAAATCTCCATAATCATGCGCGCTTGCCGCCATAAATCATTCCGAGTTTCTGCGGGACGCCTTGGCGCAGCGACTCGGCATGCCACCAACGAGAAAGCCACCCGAGGATACACCCTGTCTTCCTTTCTGTCTCGTAACTGCTAACGTGAATGAATACCGTTCGTGAGAGAAGTCATGAGAGAAAAAAGAGAGAAAGAGAAAGAGAGTTCACCGTGCTTTTATAAATGGTGATTCCTAAAAGCGCTGCGGTGATAACAATATAAAATCTATTTTTCTCTTGTAATAGAATGTTTTTTCTCTTAGAAAAAAAAACATATATTGTCAGCACAATTTTAAAATACATTGTCGATATTGATGCTTCTACTTGTTATCGTAATGATTGACGTGATATTTTTATCATAATAGAAGATGATTTGTAGAAAAATGAGAAAAAAGAATGATAAATAAGAGCTTTAGTAAAAGTTTTTAATAGATAAATATTCCTTATGAACAATATTATCAGAGAAAATCACACATACAAATTGTTTTAGTGATATTTATCCATTATTTTAACGCAATGTACAAACAATTGTTAGCAATAGAAAATTACGAGTATCAAATAATTGTTGTAAAACAATATTATAAATTACGAGCACCTATCACACACTCGCATAACGTGTGAGAATAGTATAATTTTACATAAATACGTAATCTCGTTTATTTGCATGCGTTAAATTGCAGCAGATAACTATTTTGTGTTGCTCTAGGCGTTTGTAACACGAGGTCCTGAATATTTAGATAGGTAAATGCATTTTCGAATTCCCTTTTAGATGTAAACACAATTGAGAGGTCGCGAGTTAATAATGTGCAACATTTGTTTGTAAAGATTTGTCTGATTTCTGTGCGAATATCTTTTATTACATTCCTTACGAGTAGGATTAGATATCCGACATAAAGGTATACATAATAAATACGCATTAGCGTTATCGTCAGGCAACCGCGCATTCGCCTGAGAAAAATTAAATGACCCGTGTCCATTAAATTTAAAGATGCTATTAAAACACTAGGGATAAAGTGAGATTAAATTAGCGCGAGGAATCGTTTTGCTTTCCGCTTATCTGCGGTACCCGCGAAATCCCTGGTTATTATTTACGAGTGGCTTAGCGCACAGCATACATACATTTCCCGTAGGAATACGCCCATGTCTTGCATTTTTATTATCGGTCGAGTTTCCAAAGCGAACGCACTTTTAGCGCGCCATGTTTTATACCTATCCAAAGAACCTACACGCGCTGTCCTGCGTGTACATTTACGACACTCACGTGTGGATCGTAAATCGCCGTTTTATCTGGAGAATGTTTTTTTCTTTCTTTTCCAAAGCAAACAACTGCTAATAGCATCTTCTACACGAATATAGTATTGACAAACCACACTGGTGAGAGTGCAACTCACCGATAAAATGAGAAAAATGTCAGGCGCACGATATGGAAAGCGTGTGTCTCGTAATTCACTCTTTTACTAAAAAGATCACGGAAATTGAAGAGAGCGTTTTGCATTAACTCTGAAGATTCATGAACGGCACTTTCGTACTTTTGCCACGCACGTCTTTTAAACGTAAGGCTTCTGTTAGGCCAGTAAGTGAACACTTTTTAAGTCGATAAATGCGAGACACTAGTAATTATATCTTTAGCCTGTAAAAGTTCTGCATGCAATTTCAAAAAGCGTTTGTGAAATATAGAAGGTGTTAAATTTATTTTAAAACAGAAATTCAATAATAATGTGCGGCAATTGTGTAACACAATATTGACAAAAGTATAATGAATTTTTATACATGAATATTTTTCAAAAAATTCTTTCCAACATTACATTAGTCATTTCATAATACGATATAATATATGTATATTGTCAATGTTATATTAACAAACTTATAAACTTTTGTTAAGATTTGAAAATCCATTACAGATGTTAACAAGATGTTACGCAAATAAAAAAATATAAACGAATCTCATGAACACATACGAGCGAGAAACGCGTTGCTCGACTTATCTAATAGTATATAACTGATATTCTAGTCGTTATGAATACCATAGGCAGAATTTGCTAATTGAAACGGAATAACGAAGTATTCAGCTCTCTATTTATAAGCATATAATCATTGCCATGGTAATTTAACAGTAAGAGAAAAAATACAAGAATCATCATATAGATCCTGAAGAATTATCTAGATTGGATATGTGAGATAAAACGGGGGCTTTTTGACGTCCATTATGGCGATGCAAAAAGCATATTGTGATATATACACATATACAATATATTTCGTGATAGGTAACGTTCGTTGAAAGTGACAAATAAAAATTTCAAATATCATATTGGAAAACCTATAATCCGGAATGTAAAAATGAATAAATATCTATTATTCAAAAATATACTTAAATAAATAATATTTTACTTACTGTAGAATCTAATGTTCGCGTATCTGTAAAAATTGATAAAGATATTAATACTAAAAGTAATCTACTAGAGAATTATCTATATGTGTATTTACATGTCAGTATAGAAACGAACGAATTTCGAACTGTTTAATTACTGTTTGCTATTTGCTTTTACGGCGTAACGAATTCGTATGATGAGGATCGGACGCAGTAAATTGCCTACCGTAATTAGTGGTTAACGAGTAGGCATTAGACTCGCGCTCACAAAGTACAAAGCCGGCTAAAGGTTACCAACGGAGAATCCTCTCTGTCGCGGGAGAATTGACGTACCTTATAACGTAACTACATAATGACGTTGTATGTAGTTGATCATATAGTTACCGTGTCTGCGGTTACCAACGCGGCGAAATCTCGTCTGAAAACTATAATAATATCGCATGCGGAGTTTTTGGTTGCGGCAACATGATTCGAACAATGTTTTAAATTACATTTAAAGCAGTACTTTAAACTATTAATATATTAACAAGAATAAAGAGAGATATCAAATGTATAATATATATTTTAATATTAATATTATTATTTTAATGTTAATAATACTAGTAGGTATGTATGTGTATATACACACAAAAAATTATTCCAACTTTAATAATATCCAGATCATATAATAAAAATTTTAAATTAGATATGTTATCATTTTTAATTGATATTTTAGTAATCTTTAATACATACTTGAAAAATATTCTTATATTATTTTATTTATTTCAGCTTTCTTTAAATCTGCAACTAGAAGACATTATTGTTTAATTTATTAAAACAAATCCGACTTTGATTTAAATATTAAATAAATACGGTCTTATTTTTATAACAGAGAATTCTTGCGCGAAAAACTGAGACTCTGTTTACATTTTTAAGTAAAAAGCTGTTGGCGTAAAAAAATGCCATCAAAATGTTATATTTTTGCGTACACGTGCAACTGAGCAACTATTTTTTTAATCGCTATATCAAACAATAGTTGTTGTCCATTCTCTTGAATATGCAGCGAATATCACGGACTGTCGAATAGGCAACAAATCTGTGTTACGAATTTGCGGATTAAAATGCATATTGATGAAAACTTTACGCGAACAATTTGCGCGCGTAATGCGGCGGTAATCGTTCAAAAACGTTATCGAAAAAAATTATTAATCGAGGCGTGGTGCAAAATGTTCACATTACGAGGTTGGGCGACGTAAAAAGGATCCAGTCTGTATTTAAACTCCGCCACTGCTACCGTCCTATATAATCCGCTTAAACTCGTTTCGCTCGGCCAGAATGTCCTGAATTTGTATTATTACTGTCATTATTCTGTTTGAGACTCTCATACACGTTTAATGGACGGATTTGTAATCGCATAGATATCGTGAATAAATTGAGAAATGTTTAAAAAGTATTGTGTAAATCTCTACATTTTTCTATAATATTTATTGACGTGCGCAGATTATTATATATAGCTAATGATATATATATATCTTAATAAATTATATACGTAATTCGACAAATTTACAATCGCAAGTGCGTGCTATGTCAAAGAATATGTAAATATCTAAGATGAGTAGAATTATTTAAATTTAGAGTTACGCACGGATGTCACATTATCTTGTATATACACTTATCAGCGATCTACAACGTCCGAGAATAGCGGCATCATCTATTTTAACACGCAGTGTCAAGAATCTCGATTACGATCTCATACTTCTTCCAAGTTTCTCACTTGCTGAACTAAGGTGATGCCCATGTCACTTTGGCTCGCGTGTAGGTACTCGTCCGAGCGTCGAAGAAATTGCCGAAGTACACGGGAACTTTTGCTCGCTGCTACCTTTAAGCCTGACAAATCTTTCCGCTGCTGCATCGCGCGTGTTTATTCCCGCGTCGCGATGCGACCGCATAAAGGGCGAGCTTTTTCCCTAGCGGCGCTCATGTTAGCAATTTCTTCGAAAGCCTTCGAATTTCGAGTTATTCGCCGACGTCTGCGAGAACTGCACCAGCCGCCTCGCAAAAGTCCAATAAATAAATAAAACGCTCTCGGTTGCTATACACCGTCACTCGAATCGCGTTCTCATCATGCGCACTTCGCTAAGAGAAATGCGAAATGCTCAGACTTATTAATAAGGTAATTACGTGAAGTGCACAGTGTTTGACTTTCCGAGTTCATATAAACAATATAAAGTTTTCTGAAAATTGAATCGACTGATATTCTTTTTCTTTGCCCATCTAATTCAAACATTTTCTTGCAACATAAATATGTATACATAGTACATGCGTCATACACGTGCGGCTTTATATCAAATCCCTAAATTTCATAACGCTGCATGTTACACCTAATTTTGTGTCAAGATACGTCGTGTTGTGTAAATTATGCTGCAACTTGGAAGACAAGTTTAGAGTAAAATTTGCAAACATCCTCGTTGTAAGTCAGCAACAACATTAGCGTTTGCTGTTGCTAGAAAGTCCGGTATTTCAACTCTTATCTAACGTCATTATTTAGTAATAAATGTAACCGTCTAATCCTACGCGTTTATTTTACAGCGTACTATTATTTTTTATTATAATATGAATACATGTAGTTTAACGATGAATGATGTTCTACTCGGTTGTTATTCCAAAACTTTTCGCATCTAAAAAGTTAGAGTCATTAATACAATACCTGTTTTTTATGAATTAATAAATGTTTAATATTATAATGATTTATAACGCCCGACGCGATGAGATATGAAGGGTAAGTCTTTCGTCAGACGACTTAGGTAATTTGCAAATGAGAGGTTTCCTCTTACGTTGAATCTCTCCAAGGCATCATACATTTTTTCCCCAGGTAGATTCGCTCCCTCGTACAGACGGATGTAATGAGTGTTTGCATCTCGTATATCATGAAGATAAGCCCGATCACATTTCAACGTCACAGTGCGGCCGCAAGCTCTGAGAAATCGACTGCTCTCGCGTATCTCTTTTTTTTGACGTGCCGCAATATCTTTAACCAACAAATAAATGGTTTATAAGAGTAGATCGAATATACAAGAAGTGCGTCTCTACGGACCTCACTTTTCGTAACTACGACTTCTTTGACGTTCACGAGTGGCATCATTTTTGATGTGAATATTCTGGAGAGAAAAATATTTTTCTTTCCAATTGTATGAAAATAGTAGGTAGGTACACATTTATCTGTGTTTAATTGGTAGCGTGTTGTGTAACGAAGTGCAACGTGACAGATCCAATTACCCAATCACACCGTCTCCTCAGTTGTGCAATGTTCCGATCTAATTGGAGACAGGATTCAACAATGCGTTCCAATTAAGATTATTCTATGCAGTGATCCTATCATAGTGATTTCTCAGAAAACTATTCAGTACAAGATTTTCACTGCGGAGCCTTTAACGACTACTTTGCATAATTCAAGAAAATGCAACGAACAAAAGAAAAATCTTATCTACAAAAGTGCGGAATAATATCTTTGTTTTCAGATTCCAGAAGAAAATCATCAGCCGCCTTGTCATGTCTAGAGATTTAATGACGGAGCGTTAACAATTGATCACGTCTTTTATTGATCGAAGCCGAGACTTCAAGTCGAATCCCCGGTCGTGCCGTCTATAACATGTGTGAGGGCACCATGAGACGCGATAAATAAAAGAATGTCGTAATCTCAGTGGTCGGCCGCGTCTTACGTATGTATGAAGGGGTAACCGTGCTCCCGAACATGCGCAAGGAGCTGCGCGACGTGCGGGAGGCGTAGGAGTTAGGCTGTCCAGGAAGTTGATATAGAGCCTCGGGAGACGGCCCCCGCCGGCCTCTGACATTGAATTATAGCGACGGCTCCGGCGAAACCAGGAACTTGTTATCCAAGGTTATGACAGTATAAAAATACTCATCGTTAAGAGTCCCGAAGTTTGGAAGTATCGGCGATCCCTCTCGGCGACTTCTCGCCGAGTTGAAAACATATCAATGTGGCGTCTACATCCGCAGTGGTCTTCCAATTTTTCACAGTTTATGTAACGCGGATCGTGCAATTTTTATATTGAACAATATAATCGTCATTTGCGATGTTTAAAAGTAGTCGGATTTCTGTGTCAAGTGCGCGCGACTTTGATCGATATACGTATATATATACTCAATCTTTCGAGTTACTTTAAATATATACCTTACCTTCTTTATGTATCTTATTTATCACTTATGATACATATTTCCCCAGGTATCCACTTTTAACAGCAAAAAGAATCTCTTACAAGAGTGTTTCCTCACACAAGTGATCGATGGTTCAAGTGATGTATCGTTAGTAAAGTAATTTCCAAGTAAAAAATATGTTGCTTCAACATGTTTCAAGAATTAATTGATAGCGCAAAACCTAACGCAAACTTGAGCCAACGCTATTTAACTATTTAACAGTTGTGATCGTCTCAAGCGTATTAATCGTGCACACGTGCCGGAAAAGTTTAAGACACTTTTCAATTTAACTTTTTTCCGATCTTTTACACATGTTTCAAGAATATTCTTTAAAGTATTGAATACAAAATGTTCAACACACACATAAGCTCAAACATGTACACACGCCGCACACAAACTAGCACGGATTTATTAAATTCATTCTGAGGAAAGTATCTCGGAGAATCGGACAGAGACCTATAAAACGTATTGAAGACTACTGCAGTGAATTCTCCATATTGGCGTGGATTGCGCGTTCGGAAACATTCATGAATGTAAAATTCGTGACTGTCGAGAGCATAATACAATAGAAAAAGAAAATTTTTTTACCAAATTTACGACGCTTATTATAAGTTCTTAAATCAATTTCTTATAATTATATGTATACATACATATAAATACACGTAATGTTTCTTTAGTATTAAACAAATATTTTTTTGCATACTTGCGATTTTCCGTAAAACAGATGTCGTAGACAGTATAAATCGTGATACATGTACATACACATGTAAACACTCAATCGTCACAGAGCAGTACTCTCGCAATCAATAACTTTTCCGCGCTCTAAACGTCATGTGCAATTAGACGTTTGCTATCTTGATACAGACGTAAAAAAAAAAAAAGACAAGAAAAGATAAAAGAAAATAGTTGAGTCTCGTCCAGACGAGAGATGTGAATTTATTTCAGAGATTCCGTTTGATTTCCCAAGGCGAAATCCTTTTGAAGAATCGCGCGACCGCGCCGCTGCCGCCGTCACTGTTGCAGCCAGCCTCCCACTTATGCGTAAGCATGAATAGGTTCTGACACCACGACTGAATCTGCCGCGCGCGTGTAAAATCGACATCTAAAATTCTATATTTTCTGCGCTTGTTGTCGTACCGATAACGTAAATGGTGACGCACTGCGATTGGACGCGAAACTCTGAGTGCGAATGCCGATGACGAAGTGTCACACGAGAAGAGAGACGTTTAACAGGCGTTCCAAATTAATTGCGTTAATTGACTTGCGAATTGCCGCTATGATTAACTCGAACACGAACGCGTAAAGAACAGCAGGTAAATGTTTAAATGAAATATAGATAAATTGAGTGATGTGAATTTTGCAATAAATGCAAAATTACGTCACCATTAATTATAGTATTTAACTTGGCATTTTTATAATAATTTTTTTATTTCTGTTTAAATTTCTAATAAAATATGTAAAATATTCTTTTGTCGGCGCATTCAACTTTTTTTTTTATAAATTATCACAATTTAATATATATTTACTTAATTTTTCATCGTTCACTTTTTGTTTTAATAATACCGGATTATGTCACGTGTTCTGCGCAATTACGCGAGTAGAGGAAAATTTCATCCGGTCCATTGAAATTGTTAATAGCAATTTAATCGGCTTATCAAACTTTTTCGGACGTGAGTCGCGTAATCACATTGGGTCGTAATGCAACAGCCGTGGTGTGCGTATAAAAAAACTACTCGTTCAGAGAGAAAGAAAACTCGAACGCAAAACAAAACCCGAAGCGAATATTGACCGAGAAAATTGGGTGGCTGCATCGAATTAGCCTGGAAAACGGCTGCACTCCACTGCAGAGAGCAGCAAGAAGAAGAACGGCAGTTGATCCAAGGGACCAATAATTGCGCAGCTTACCATACATTATGTCACAAACTAGTGCAGCATTAGCGAAATGGAGCCGCGCGGATGTAAAATGATTATACGCGCTTCTAGGCTGCTATGAACATTGAGCAGACTGGCGCGCTCGTACCGCCGCTTTCTGTAAATCTTTGATTTAAGAACCAAGTCGATCGAGAGTTTTAATTCTCGCTTTCGCGCAAAGTAACGATAAGCTATTAAACATATTTATGGAAATTTTTCTGGAAAGAAAGTGATTCGCCCGCTATACTTACTTCTGAATTTTCTTTATTTTAAGAACAACGTGTATGTGATAAACATAAAAAACTTCATAATTATAAAATATTTCACAAAACTATTTTTAGTTGTTAAAAAAAAATGACGCAGAAAATGACGTTATTAAGCAGATCTTAAGGGTTTTTCATTCACGGTTGTCGGCCTACGTAGACGTTTCATCGTGAATATATCACATGGGTCGAGTGGATCTCACGTGTATACGTATATACACGTTACGTGGAACAACAACTCTATTACGGACCGCTTGTTCCAGTCAAAAGAAACCGGTGGAATTTCCTTTCATAGTCGGCGTCGAAATGCTCTGGTGAAAGTCGAGCAGCACAGTATGTATATACGTAAGGCCGATTCATCCACTGAGCGCCCCTCCGGCATGGAGATACGCCAAAGAATTCCCTCTCCATTTCTTCAATGTACCAACCGAGAACTACTCTCCTCTTTGCTTTTCTTTTTATTTATCTTACGCGCTGCATTACCGCCGGACCGTTGTGCAGACTGCGCGAGAACAGACATTTTTATGGCTTTGCTTCCAATGTGTGAAAAAAACGCAAGTGCGAGAACGTTCTGACTCTGAGGTTAAAAAATCCGAGGAAATGTGTATGTGTAAGTAAGTAAGTGATAGTCAACATTCTGGTTTTAAGTGTAAAAATGTAAATTATTTAAGTTTTTAATTATCTATTAAAATAAATTTTTGTAAATTATTTTACTATTTTACTTTTACTTTTTTAAAAGGATGAAATTACAATTTTTTCTACTTATTGTATTTTAATTTCCAAGTGTCAAACAATATTTCATAGAATTTAATTTTAATTAGACTCTGTTTTTTTACTCGATGTGACGCAACTGCTCGTCACATGCGCGAAATGCCAAACACGTTCTTTGCATATTATTCCATGCTTCTCGTGCGTCCCATTTCATAACCGACCGCGAGATTCGATTTGTACGCCGAGAGACGCGTTTCTCATGATACTTTATTGCCCGGCGTGCTCAGAAGGCTTTCGAGGCCACGCTTTAAGCCCGGCGCTCTCTAAAGCGTATCCAATTTTCGAGAAGATGCAAATAGACCTACAGTAGTTGCGTCCGTATACCTGAGGGAGATGCACCCTCCCCGTACACACACGTATGCGTATATGTTCTCACACACACGCGGCGACCGCCATGTTTCCTTTAACTCGCGGCAGCGGTTGCATTCAATCACGACTAAAATGTAGGTTTCTTATCGCATGAAAACCTGTATGCACGGCGCATCGTGGCCGCTACATATCCTGCTGCACGCCGTGCTATATTGCCGCTGCATTGCTTCATCCTTCACAGCTGCCGCATCGTTGCACGCTCATGCTGTATGCATGTGCATCTGCTTGCTCCTATAGAGCTCGTAAGTGGGAAGAAACGACATCTCGCACGTATAATGACGATCAAGATCGTGCGATATTTGTCGATGTTCTACAATATATATGCATACATACATATATATACATATACATATGTATGTATGTATGTATTCACGTTGTTCACATCAAATCCAAGAATAACAAACAACTGAAGAAACGATATATAAGAAGTGCATTTTCCTTTCCTTGTCTCTGACATTTTTTAGTGTATGTATACCTCTTAAATTCGACGTGGCAACCGATAAGTCAGTAAAAAAAAGAGGATATAAAACACGGCGCAAAGCGGACGATATATTAAATTTAATGGCTGTATCTCCCGCGGTGTATATAAAAAGATATCCAGGGCAATAATACCGCGCCATGACCCACATTGTCGAGCCGTATTATCTCTGTAAAAACCGAACTCTTTTTTCCTCACGATTCAACCACCCAAATCCGTTTGCGGCTCGAGTGTCGTTTGTGTTTTTCATTGTGATCCGATAAAGCTTGCGGACGCAGAGTTGCGTTTTTGACACACGGTGTGCGCCGTGTGAAAATTATTTTACCACGTTTACCTCCGTATTGTTCCTCGACTGGTTATGCCGCGGATACCCCCTACCAATCTTTGTGCGCGTCTCGTTGCCGGAAGCACGTTTTTCCGATCGGCTTGTGCCGGTGCTGGCCCGATTTTCCAGCGCATTATCCGCGCTCCGTTATCGCGAGACCGAATATGCCCGCTCGATGCATTTCGGTCTTTTCCTTCCGGACATGCGATTGAATATCGTTGCAGAGTGTAAGTCGCCACCTGAATAACGTTGTTGAGTTACCACTTGAATAACGCATAAGTTTCAAAACCGATCACTTTCTTTCAGAATATTGTAATTTTTGCCGATAGAGCTATTATGTATCATCCTGAATATATATGTAAAGTCGTCATTTAACATTATTTTGCTATGTAATACATATATACATATATATATATATATACTACATTTATATAGCTTTAAAATTATTACATCTCAACATCTGCATGTACAAACAAACCAAAATAAAAAGAAAAATATTTAAAAGCAGTTTTTTCTTCTCATAGTGCACTCCACTATTTTTCCGATCGAGATACTACGATTTTCCAGAACGGGAGTCGTCTTCCGACAAAAGCATGCCCGAAATTGGACACAATCGTGGAAAGCACGGGCGGTGCATCGTCGCGATAAGAAATATACCATTCTCCGGTCCCAGTGGAAGAAAGGTCGCGCAAGGAAAATGGACCGTCGCTTCGCTAACAGCGTGCATAAAACCGTCGAGCACGATATGTAGTATCGTAGCGAGCCCGACGTATCGGACGGCTCCTTCCGGATATAATCGTGATATACAGCCAATATTACGAGACGCGTGGATATCGCCGCGACGCCTTCGGACGCGACGGGGTGCATCGGGGGGAAACCTACTCTCTATCCGGAGAAGCGCGCAACGGGGCAGAGAAAAGTAGGATTAAACTCGGCAGGATGTATCGCAGAGTCCCTGTAACACACATCATCCACAAAATTGGAAAGTTTCTTGAAAAGGGAAGAGCATTTTCTAACCATCGAATATAAATTTGACTGCTCGCGGCCGCTTATGAAATTGTCAGCTCGAAATTGACGCCTAATTTAATAAATCGCTTTCGGAACAACGCGCGAATGCACGTTACAAGACTAAAACACAAAAATTCGACGGAAAACTTTTAAATGCAACGAGCAAAATTTGTTTCCTCGGAGCTGCTAATTGTTTCAAATCGTTTCAATCCGCTCGATCAAACACTAGGTGAAAACAATTGAAAACAATTGAAAATAATTGAAAATTCATTTTGCAGCGTTCATTCCAAGTGCGTAGTTTATTTCAATTGCGCTCGAGGTTTTTTTTTTTTTTGCTAACTTTGATATAGGTACATGCGTTCACTAGATTCAAAAGTCTAAATACAACTTACAGCATTAAAATTGATTGTGTCTTAATCGATAATTGACTTTTACGAGATTTGAATGTAGTACGGAGCTGTGAGAGTCGAAAACGTTTTGACGATACACATAATCACATCGGGTCGTAACTAAAATATGATGTCGTTTAGCGTTCAGAGAAACTGACGTGACCGCGTTAACGCATTCTGCGATCGTCGGGAGCATCATTCGACATATGGACTACAGTGGCTTGTACGGTAATTCAATTATAGGGGCGAGCGCGCACACGCGCGAACGTGTTTGCCATACTTGTACGATCTGCGTTTGACGCGCCGACTGATTCATCCGACCGTGTTAACAGCGGAGCGGACTTTCCGGCGGGTTAATGGCGGCCCCGAAAATCGCTGACAGAACATTGTAATCGGCCGGCGATGTCATCAGAATCGCACAATGGTTCGTTGGATTTTCAATACGTTTCGCGAACCCTGTCGAGCATAATCGAACATTGGGATAATCCGCAGTCGAAAGAGGCGATCTGCTATTCCGCGTCGCGTTGTCACACACAATTGTCGTGTTATATTCATAACCATACTCGTTTTCACATCCCACTTACATTGTTTCGCAAAACTGATGATATTAACGGTCGATTTTCCGGAAATTTTGTTAACGCGGAAAATGATTATTCTTTCTACTTATCTCGAGCGCTAAAATGTAATAAACCGTGGTATATCTCACGTTTTCTTACATGCGCAGCACAATAGCTTACGATACAAGGCCGCGGCAAATTTCCTCGCACTTCCTTTTTATGATCCGACTTTTAATGGACTCTGACACGTCGAAGGCGTCTCTGCGCGTTATTTAGGTACATTTCGCTGTCCGACTAATGTATTATAATGTAGCAGTTTATAAGGGTTCTAACATGCCGCTAAACTTTTAATGTGATATTACAGGCATCGAACTTCGCTGTATTGATGGGGAACTTTGATGGGAAACCAAGTTTTCGCGTGCGTGTTCCCTTTTCCGCTCGTTAGGCGAATGATCCCCTATCGTATTCTCTATGGAATTATTTGTCTGTGATTCTCCTTTGACATCGACGTCTATTGATGTTCATACGGGATTACCATGAAAGTTAAATGCTTGTACAAGTAAATTTACTATAAAAGTACTTCTCTTATATTCTTATCTAAACATCCACCTTGCTTATAAAAGCTTAGTTTCGTTACTTTCTCTCTTCTGGCAATATAAAATTCAGTGTTACGTGATTAAATGTTTATTTAAAATAATCTTATCTTAAACAACAAACAGCTTAGTAAAATAGTGAACGAAAGTTGGGCAAGCAAAATAGAGAGATGAGCGAAGAGCAAAACTAAATTCGAAAATTTTAGTAGAGTGTTATAAGTGATAATAAACCGAATGAGAACGCTAAATATGCACGGATATACACGAGTAGTTATGCTATAATGTAATATACTATGAAAACGAGTTTGAGAGCGAGTTGAAAACTCGTTTCGCAGACACGGCACGCCTACGATAGACCATTGTATCCGATCTGAAAGTGCCGTTCTTACGGTTCGTGCCGCGGGTTATAATGGGCAAAATATATTCGTTAAGGTCGGTGAGTCGTTATCATGAAAAATTCACTTAAAATCGACATTGCTCGGGAAATTTCGATGGCTCCCATCGTACCCGTAAATGTCTCATCAAAATTTATTGTTCTACTGTGAACATGTATCCTCTAGTGTCTATTTGACGTTACCACACATTTTTTAATTATAACGAAACAAATAATTATTATTACTCTCTCTTATTCCTCTCTCTTTAATTATCACGAGCATCTCCACTCCAACCTATTTCTCTCTCTCTTTCTTTCTTTCTTACATCTGAAGAAAATTAAACATATGTAGAGATACATCTTCCTTTGTACATGTATTGTTTTCTTTCTTGTGAGTCAAACTATAAGAAGAATCAGATAATATAAAAAAATGTTATCTTCCTACATATAAAGAAAATACTTTATTAACAAAATAAGTACATTATTTTTATCTGTTTTTAGAATGCAAAATATATGCATTATATATGTTCTAGTTCAAAGAGACAGTTTTAATAAATTCACGCACGCGTTGCATCAAGATTTAACGTTTAATTTCGACCGTAATGGCGACCGTAAGCCATGAATGAGATGCATTTAATGAAACAACTTCGAGCGATTTATATGTTACAAGATTAAAAAAACAACAAGAGCAATTTGAATTTTTCAACCTTTTACTTTGTATCGAGAAAAATGTTTATTAGAGAGTATAACGTATCATCTCCCTTCTTTTAAAAAAAAAATTATTGCAATTAATAATTCTCGTTGAATTTTCTACAAGCACCTTATCAAAAGTGTTTACTTACCTTTTCCCACACACAAACGTCGTTATTTATTATCTTTCAGTGCAGAAACGTTTCTCAAATACCAGTTGAAGAACCTATTTACTTGAAACATCATTTTGTGCCAAACACAAAAAGCCGGTTTCTAAAGAGTGGCCAAACAGTCAGAAAGGCACGCTTCTCTCTGCTGTTTTGCAAGAAGAAATGTCGAGATTCTCCGAGGTTAAAGATGTGCAAGAGACGCCGCGCAAAAAAAAGCTTCCCTCAACGAAGAGCAGATCTCTCTTATAATCGTTAATGGTAGGCAACCGAGCGAGAGAAACCGTCATTGTTTCAGTCGCAAAAACAAAAGCGAGATATTGACGCGGTCGTAACAACAATGACGGTTATTTACGGGCCCGACCTGGATCGATGTCGGAAAGAGCGTAATTCGAGACCGTTCGATCATCCGAGGAACCTCGCAAGTTCTGATAAGATCCGCTAAGGTCGGTATGTACTTCGCCGAGGAAGCCTTATTAGCGAAATCATGAGCTGAATTCTGCCGCTTTCCTCTTCCTCTCCCTGTCCCTCTTTCGCTCTTTCTCTGTGTGTGTATGTGTGTCTCTTAGCTATCCAACGACAGGCTCTTTAATTTCCGGCATCGAGGCGACCCTTTGTCCGTGTAGGGATGACTCGAGATAATGGGCTCGTGAAACAGCACATCCTACCCTTTTGCTCGCTTCGAGAGTTAATCGCGCGCGCGGTGTATCGCGGCGGATTCCATTTCAAATTGGAACAACCGCGCGCTGCAGCTTTTCCCTGTTGTTTCGCAAAACTTCATTTTCTCGCCCCCGTGTCCGATGCTTGTTCTACTGAACAGGAAAAAGACAAACTGCACGCCGTTTTATTTGCCTTTTCTACGTGAATTCGCGCAGAGGGAAAGAATTGATATCTGTTTTATTTAAGCGGAGGCGTCAGTTTACTCTGCTAGTTTTTTAGCAGAAATAATTTTGAGGATTGAGTGAAAGTGTTGCAGTCGACAAACTTAATTCTTTTAACATTTATTCTTTTTGTCCTTTCTCATTTTTCTCTTTATATAAAATTATCCACCATTATTATCTACTGAGAAATAATATGTATTATATATTTTTTTTGTATTAGTATATATATTACATGTACGCAGCGAATATATGATAGTTTAAATTAGCTATTCTATAACAGTTTTAATATTTTTCTATCTTACTTAAACAAAAAGATAGATTTATTAAATAATTTTACTAAACTTATTATCACATGTACATATATATATTACATGTATTACATTTCTTCGAGCGTGCAGCAGCCAAATTTTGACGTGCCTTAGGATATTATGCTTTGTCTGTGATATCATATTAATAGAAGCTCCGTAAGAAGAATAGAGAGAAGAGCTCGGAGAAGGGAGAATTAAATTCTTTCGCTCTTATGCTACTCATAGTCCACAGCTCTTTGACTTTCGCGTCTATTCTTTTGTTACGCGTCATACAAAGAGATGGACAAAAGACTTGTGTGTCGGAAAATATATTTCTATTGTCATAATTCCATTGTACAAATAAAATAGTAAAAATAAAAATATAATTCTGCAGTATAAGAGCACTTGAACTTTTGAAATATTATATGTTCAAGTAAATTGTGAACATAAATTGTCGAATATCGGCAAAAATAGAAAAGGAGGGATCAATATTTGGTTTGAAATGCGATTTGGTTTAATTTTTCGTGTAAAAAATTCAACTGCAATTCGGCAGGATGAGTTTGAAGTATGGTGCGCTCTTTCGCAGTCACGTAGCGCGAGTTACCGCACGTGCCGCGCACCGGATGAAACGTTGCGTTGGCGGATGCCTACCAGATGTAGATAAATCTTGCAAAGCGCTCCTCTCGAAATTTCAGCGGCGCACGCGAGAAAGATTTTTCGATGCTGCCTTTTGTGCGCACGACGACGTTACACACGTCGCCGGTATGTTTCCATATCGATAGCAAATATGTGAGATGAAATACGACTTTCTCTCTTTCCGCGCTCGATATTCTTTCCGTGTCATCGATTCGCGAAGAAACTGCTCTACAACAAAGACGACGACGGTGTGTGTCACGCGACATCATATATTAATATTGTTCCAGCTGCTTTACGAGAAAGAACGGAAAGTCGATGGAGTGCGAAGAGAGTAAAAATCTTCCGTTTCTCAAAAATATATTCCGTTGCTTCGTGTAAGCATTACCGTTACACAAAAGCGTCGTTTATGTGATTTATCCCTCAGTCGGCGTCATCCGATAATAATCAGGACGGTGGATTTTGCTCATAATTCTGGATCGCCAAGCGCCTGGGTAAACATATCGATCCGATTCCCTCGGCGATCCTGGAGACACGAGCGCGCGATGAACTCATTTTACGCCTCACGGAAACTAAGACCAGCGTGATTTACACCGTTCTCCCGACGTGTAATCGGGAACGTCGCTGTTTACAGCTCGATTCCGCGGAGACGGTTCTTCCGCTTCGCGTGGAAGAGTCGTAAAATCGTGGCGTAAATTACGGGACAATGGACCTGGTCTGATACACCATGCTGAGAACGGCAGCATTGTATCACCGTGAGCCAGGTAACAATGGATCAACGGGGACAATAATACGACAGAGAGGGATGTAATTATCTTCGGGACGAGAGATATTTCGCATTGTCAGACATCAACGTGGATGTCGGCTCTGGTCTTCCATTCAAGATTCCTCGGTGTGGGCAGATAAACGGAGAGAGAAATCCGTCAAACGACGAAAGATCCTACGCGGCTATACAGCCGCGAAGTTACGGCAAGTCGGAAACTGCTGCACGCTTCGCGAAGTTCCGCTCGCGAGATCAACTCCCCGAGTTACTGGGTGGACCGATATTATTAATCACGCGGCTCTGTTCTCTTGGTGAAGCTCTGTGCCCGCGATTTCTCGCCGACTATTAATTACGATAAGCGCGACGTAACACATCACTTTATTATATTCTCCGGAGAACAGAGAAAGGTTTTTGTAAAGTGATGCACTGTCTGTCAGATCGAGCATGACTTAGCGGAAGGACAGAACTTGCATTTTTTTTTTTTTTTTTTTTTTTTTTTTTGAGAAGTTGCTCAGGGCTGTGTTATGTTCTTACATAATATTCCAATACAAGTGAAAACTGCATTTGCTGTTTTATTGATAATTTCTTTCCAATTTTTCAAACATTATACTTTGAAATAATGTTTTTCTTTTCTATATTTTTATTTATATTTATTTGTATATTTATTTTTTATATTTAATTTTGTCTTTATATCATGTGGTTTTTGTATCAAATGGAAAAATTATTCTCCAGAGCGTTCAATGTGTAAATAATTCAATTAATAAATCCTCCGTTCTCTATTTCCTCAAATTTCGCATGTGTCAGAATTCTCTCTCTACAATTAGAAATAGAGGCATCCTAAGGCCATGTGCAGGCAATAACTGTCGAGAATCTCGACGCTCGCTTCGTCAGCGTCTCTATCCGCCTTCAACCTTTCATTAAGTTGAATCGATTCGATTTCTCGTGGTCAAATGTAACCACTGCCCGCCACAGTTGCTCCATTCTCTGTGACTCAAACCAAAAGAGGGAATTCGCTCCTCTTTCCGATCGTTTTTTTTTTTTTTTTTTACCGATGAAATTAATGGGTGAATAACCAATCGCGATCTTACGCTACTGAACTTACATCTGTTTTATTCATTTTTGCCCGCAGATTTGTATTAAACAATGTAAGCTTTAAATAATATTACTATGTAACATTTTTGACCAAAAACATGATGTGAAAATATGACATAATGATAAGAACGCAATCTATATTACTTGTCTGCTTCTTATATAATATAACAAGTAATTTTTTTTAAATGTTCTAAGTGTTTTATCATTAAAGTGCATTATTATCAAGAATATCGTTCCGATGTATTTATCACTGATAGTGTAATCGGAGCTCTGATATCGCCGTGTTCTTGCATCAAAACACGCTCATAATGTGCCCAGTCACGTAGTCAATACTTGCGCTAGGATTTGATGCATCATGGGATGTACGCCCGAGTCCGCTTTTCCAATGTACGTGATCTATGTAAACAAAATTCTTTGACAAGTTTTTGTAAAACAAAGTCTTAACAGTATTCCAAACTAAGAATTTAAAGTAATTGTTTATAAAAATTATT
>QVOA01004668.1:0-34025 GCA_014825685.1 Pseudomyrmex cubaensis | reverse complement strand
ATATAGAAATAATAGAAAATATAAATATAAATATAGAATAAATATAAAGATAGAATATATAAATATAGAAAAAAAATGGAAAAAGTTACATGAATAGAATAAAGTGAATTCGCAGTAAATAGTAAGATTTGTCTGTAACAATATGTTTAAAACCATTGGCTCTCCGGTTTCACGTTTTTTATTTATTTTTATTCCTTCGAGCCGTACTTATTATTATTATTTGTCTTAATTTTTATTTTTAAGAAGATTTTCCAGGCTGAACAAAAACAGTTCAGAATTAGGGCGTCGTCGCAAAAATTACGTTGTCGTTTTTTCCGCATTCAAAATATACGTAGACGTTGTATGTAAGATATTAGGGGAGAGGAAGAGAAAAATCCAAGTCTCTCTCACGTTTCGTCTGCTGTTGAGTCGTAAACAAGGACGTGAAATAATTGATCAGGTGAATAAAACGCGAACACGCCAGAATCCGGCGGTGTCTCATTTTTCTCCCCCGGAGAAAGAGAGAGAGAGAGATAGACCGTTCTCGGTGGTGGTGAGTTCAAGTCGGACGGACTAAACTACACACAGCTCACGTAAAACAGTCGCAATTTCGCGGCCATTTAATCGTGAAAGCGGTCGAAAGTAAATGATGGCGGACAAGCGCGGGGGCGGATAAGGCGGTGATTTTTCGAAAGAAGGGATGAGCAACGTAGGTGCGAGAGAAGAACACCCCGTCGAAAGATAGATCGCGACTCGTTGAGAGAGATCGCGCGTTCTCGTGAAAAAGAGAAGGTGGGAAAGAGAGAGAGAGAGAGGCTCAATGTTTGTGGTAGTAACTCGTGAGTAGTTGCCGAGCGGAGTCACCGCTGCAACCACTAACCCAACCCCGGGGTTTCTCGACCAAGCAATCACTGCTATCAGCACCTCGGAACCGGAGACCGATCCAACAGTAATACACTCGCCTGTGTGTTTTTCTGCCGAGCGTTTCGCCGCTTCCGGGGGCTCGAACACGCCCGCGATGGATATGACAATCGCACAATACACACGGACATATGTTCGCGGTAGAACGCGGCCTCAAACCCCGGGAAATCTCGCCACCGAGATCTTGCGCGCCAAATCTCGTACTTCGATCGTAAAAGTAAATGTCCCAATATAATCCCAATGCACCGACTGACATTTGTAACGAAGAAAACGGTGTACACGTAAATATTAAACAAAAAACGCAGCAACAAAAATGTTTCAACACTGGAACAAGCAAACTGACGGGGATTTCTCAGATTTCTCATTTTCAAATCACAGAAATGATTGAAGTGCTCCAAAAGTGTGTTGAAAAAAAAAAAAAACAAATCTTTGTCAGCTTTTCGCAGCTAAAAGGTTTTTGTTAATTTGAAAATGTTTTCAATTCTTCGTCTCAAATTGACGCGGACGCGGTAAAATCGCGTTCGACTCCAATTGTTCCTGTGTGTCAAATAGTTTTTTAATTATTAGTTTTCTGTTGCACGTGTAAATAATCCGTTGCAGTTGTTTCTTTGACAAACGTCCGGCGGGTCCCCGGCCACATTTGGGAGACGTTTAATACCTTGTTCGCGGACGCTTAGCGGCGATTTCGCGAACCCTCCCTCCCTCGTTTCGCTTCTGCGCGCCGATAAGATCGTCTCATTACGATCGCGATAACCATAAAAATGTTTCTTATTATATATTTCCTCCGACCTAGTTTCGCGCCGCGACGAAAATATACGATGGTATCATTACGAGCTTACGGACCTGTCACTTGGGAGCCCGATAAGGCAATCGCCTCGAAATATATGAATTTCTCACTTGTTTGCGTCTAATTGCCTCGTTCTCTTTTTTTTTTTTTTTTTACAAACGGTTAATGGCACCAACAGCGCGCGCACACAGCCAAGAAGCGGCGCGCACCGCACTGACCGATAGTAAAATAGCGACAGGGGCGTAAAAGCTCGGCGTATAATTAGCCCCGCACACGAAATGAAATTCCTGAGGGCTGCCGCCTGCTACGAACGTTCTACTGGCACGGTTCGGGCGGGATCAGGTTCAGGAACGGAGGAGGCGCCCCCGAACACGTCGACGGGGGTTCGCAGAGGGTCGAGGAGGAGGCAGGGGGGTTTTGGCGGAGAATCGGTGGTAACGGTGGTGCTGCCGTGAGGAGCGTGGATGAGCGGAGGAAGGGGGGGGCCTTGCAGAGATGCGGATCGAAGGTAATATAGGCACATAGGCGAAAGGCGAACGAAGGTGCAGAGAGAGAGAGGATTGGTTTTCCCGTTTCGGCGAGGCGGGAGACCATTTCGTCGTCGAGTGCGGAACGCTGTTGAACACCCCCGTGGCTCTTTAAACGCTCGGATCAGTTTCTCTCTTCGCTGGATATCGTTCTGTCTCTATCCTCGCCTCGTTTTCTTCCTGTGTGTCTTTTTCTCGCTCTCTCTCTCTCTTTCACACACACACACACACACTCTCTCTTTTATATCTCTCTTTCCCATTTTCGTATCCCGGCTTAATCTAAAACGGCTCACCTTTGCGTGTGCTTATCTTTGATTGTGTTCTCCGCGCCGTTTATACATCCGGTCCTTGATCCTCGCAAAAACTCCACACGGCGAATCGTCGACACGGTCCTCCTAATAGGATAACTCACGACTAAAAAAAAAAAAAAAAAAAAAATAAAGAGAAAAGAAGCGTGCAATGAAACTGTAAAAAAACACACACACGCGCGCAAAGAGAGAGAGAGAATTTGTGTGTCGCTCGTGAGAGAAAAAAATTTAATAAAATCGTCGAGCAGGGTCGGATAGCTGTATTAATTACGAGCGTTATCTCGGATGAAAGGCGCAAAACCGCTTCCATCTTCAGTATCACATATCGCAGCCACGGCACGGAGCGGCGCGGTCTGCCCTATGTATCAAGGCTATGTACATACATTCCACACTTCTAATTGCGCAATTCCGGACGAGCGATATCATAAACCGCGATTTATACGCGGACTTCTGGAAATATTTAGCGACCAGAAAATAGCGACATGGTTGAAGGGGGAAAAAAAAGGGGGGGAAGACGTGTACGAAAATCGAATTCGAATGGAGGCATTAACGCGCTCGGAGAGAAATCAAAAAGCACCTAAATACACACGTGGTACATATTGGACGGCCTTTATCGGGGCCGCCTATCTATTACGGCCAGTCTCTCTCTCTCTTAGAGAGAAGGGAAAGCTCGAATTTATGCCGCGGCTACAAATCTTGGCTTGGCTCGACTCGAAGGAGAAAACGGGGGCTCGGAACGGAGCTCGAGCGGAGACCGGGAGTGAAACACGAAGCGCCATGCTGGACTCGATTCCCGGAGACCCCGACTCGAGCTCCCGGATATCACGGTGATCGATTACGACGAAAACATCTCGATTAGAAATCCATAATTTGTAGCGGCGGCTTGAAGATAGACATGACGTTTTCCATTCGTTCGCGAGAAAATGCATTGGATTTTTCATTGCCGGGGTGTAGCTCGACTAACGCGTGATCGACCGGCGAAGTTAAATGTAGTCCCGGACAAGTAGTCAGACATTTGTAAATTGAAGAAATAATCATTAGATACGTAAAAATTTAATACGGATGCGAGATGATACAAGATGTGTTTTAAATAGTTTTAACTTCAATAATCTTCCTCTTGAAATAATATAGTAGTAGGGAAATATGGCCAATGTGAGGCAAAAAACCAGATCTTCGGGTCAATTAACTTCTTTATTTTTTTTAATATGACATATTAAAAAAATAATATTGTCATGTTAAAAAAATAAAGAAGTTAATTGACCCGAGGATCTGGTTTTTTGCCTCACATTGGCCATTTCCTTACTTAAATAGTTTTTCTTTTAAAAAAGTACTTCGTTATAAATTCAATATATGCATATAGAGCTTCTCTCTTCTTCTCGATAAGTGTGGTTTAAAAGTTTGCTGTAATTTAGCGTGAAAAATAACTTGAGGTGTGAGTCCCTAATGATCAGACATTTTAATTACAGAAATAATTAAGACTGTATAGAAATATACTATAAAAATTAATATGTAAAAACTATTAATTAGAAATATATCTAAAAAAATATCTTAAAACATAGAGGATGTTATGATTGTGTGTTCACAGTCTAATAATTATTTCTTTAATTAAAAAAAAAAACTACCCGGTCAGGAAAATCTATTTTATCTCTAAATTTTATCAAACTGAGAACATTTGGGAGAGTATCGAAATTGTCGCAAAAATGTTCAATTTAAGCCTAACCGAATTAACAGCGAAACGATATCCAAGTGACTGTCTCGTTAATTATGTAACTAAGTTGCACAGTAAATTTGAAATTTGCGAGTACGGAGCGAGAAAGATACCGACGACGTTGTGTGTGCGAGCACAACAATTCGTGATAGAGATGTTGGAAGTGCGAAACAAGAGTCGTAAATAATAACCGAGTAACCCTTTCGCGTGAATTTGGATGCGGCTCAAACTTCGGTGTGAACATAGGATTTCGGCGAGGAAGGCTTTTCCCCGGGACGAAACCGCCTATGTTCCAAGATTATACGCTAACTTTTGAACGGTCACGGTTGCTCAGCCTTCTTGGCGAAGTATGGCAGTCAAGTGGTTTAGCCAGGTTTATTAGTCTCTCGATATAATATCTCCGCAGAGAGAACATACACACGTCTCTGTGTTTACCGTTAGAGTCTACTTGAAGATGTTTTGTTAACGACACGCGCTGCGAATATCTTCTCAAAAAGTTGTGTCTTACACTAGAAACAAACAAAGTGTGATGGAAATAGTTTTTCCGTTTTCGGAACCAGTATTCGTGAAATTTTTGAAATAAAATAAATTTCTTAAATGTAATTAGAAAAGAGAAAATAGAACCAAATCCGAGCAGCAATTTAGTAAGTTAACGTAAAATTAATTTTATTTGCCGAATTACACGTGACGATAAAATGTAATAAAATCTTGAGATTTATTCACGAGATTTTATTGCACTCTGCTGTCACGTATATTTCGCCAAATAATTAAAAAATCTTACGTCAACACTCGTGAAACCGCTCTCGGATTTGGTCTGTTATTAACTTTAATAATTATCAGTTTTTAACAAACGATTATTCTGAATCGAAGCAATGTTAAAACAGTTAAAACAAATAATGAGAACTTTCATATCACTTACATTTCTTCGAAAGTATTAAATTATTATTCTCTTTTAAGATAAAGATGGTACTTTCAAACTTTACGGTAGTGTGTGTAGTGCACATACACGTATAAGGAAAAAAATTTTTTGCGTCCTGTAATTTGGCTGACATTGTCACGAGCTTATTCATCGATTATATATACATTATAATCATCATATATATTATTATTGTGTGTGTGTGTGTGTGTGTGAGCTTGAAAACAATTTAATCGAGCAAACCTAAATAGAACATAACTTTATTCCAACACCGTATTGTTATGAGCGGATAATATAAAAGTTATAACTGACGGTTATAACTTACATGCAATCTCGTGCGTCGATACATATATATATATATATACACACACACACGTACATACAACTATGCTGTCCATAAAAAGACGCACGTCGTACAGTTTATAGTGTAATCTTGAGAGATAGGAGAAACTGGTCAGGAAATACCGAGTTTTTGTCATTATGAGGAGATCCATTAAATTGTCGTTAGTGCGGTAACGGCATATAAGGATGTACAAACTATCGTCACAATGGTAAAGCGAGCGGGATAAGAAGAAAGGAGAAAATCCATTCAGAGACGTTAGACTTCATTTAATGTGGCACATTTGTACAAAGTCCTCATGATCGAAAGCATTTTGCTCCCGCCATTCTCCACGTATACCTTATTGTATTCGCGCGAATTTACGCTTGACTAATACCTGTATCGAGTATTTCGCCCTCCTTTCCCGCTGGAAGGGAGGGGAGGGGGAGGCGTACAAATCTAACGTCGACGACTCGGCTCGTTTGTCATCAGCCGAGAGACCTCCGGGTTTAAATTAACCTAATATTTTTTTCTAACGAGATTCCACTGCGATGGGAGACTTTTATTAAATTTAATAATTGAAACGAGTCCGAGCGATTAAAAGTCATTGCGTGAGAAATAAGTTTACGTGAAAAAAAAAAAAAGAAAATTTAGTAACGACCCGCAATTGACAAACGAACGTCGCGGATATCGATTGATTCCGCGTGTATGTGAATACGAAAAAAAAAACAAAAAAAAAACGTCGCCGCCAATTAATTTGTTTTGCACGTGTCGCTTTAACACGGATATTTTGCAGGAGGATGATACATCAGGAGGTTAAGGCCAGTAGCAAAGAAAAGAGAGAGAAAGAGAAAGAGAGAGGTGGTGTGAACAAAGTGTGTAAGTGTAACCACAAATCAAAGCAAGTTAGCTACAAGTCGTTATCTAATTTATATACCCTTTATATTATATATAAAAATATATATTCGTTTCGTACTTTTTTCTTCTCTTATCTCTTTTTACATAATTATATACTTCGCAACCTTTCGAATATATTACCTTTGACATATTATTATTATTATTATTATTATTATTATTATTATTATTATCATTATTATTATTATCATTATGATTATTATTATTATTATTATTATTACATTACTTATCTCTATGTTATATTTATTATTACTACTATATAAAAATTATATTAATCATTCTCTTCTTTCCATCTCTTCACTCTTCATACTTGTATACATTATATGCGTGGAGAAAAATATCAGCACTGCTATATTTCACTCTCTCTGGGCGGCCGCGAAATATTACGATAAATCAACCGAAAAATATATATATATAAAAAAAAAATCTGCTGCCCTTTCGGGAGCATTAATTGCGCGTTGATTTGGAGTGATATTTTGCCGCTGCTAATTTTTCTTCCTATACATACAGCTGTTCTCTCTTTCGTCCACATTTTTTTATTATTATTTTATTTTTTTTTTTTTTCAACACATCGTCACATATTAATAAATACGCTCAGAACACGAGTGTAATAATCGCATCGTCGAATGTCGCGGTGCGTCAATATCCGCGTACGAACTCTGTGTTTCTCTCGTTAAGAAGAAAAATATTTCATAAAAATTTTCTCGGAAACCGCTCCGCCGGTGCTTTGTTTCGCTTAAACGTCACACGTTTTACATTTCTAGTTTTTTTTTTTTTTTTGTTTTTTGCTGCGGAAAATATATACTTTCCGTTAATATCTGTTTGAAAATCACGAGCGAGCGAACTGCTGTTTATAGTACGGCTAGAGGTATTAAACTAAATTGGTAGACTTGTGTGATGGTCTTTTTTTTTTTTTTGTTTTTGTTTTATGTACGTACATACATACATACCGAGTGCGCACCTCGTTTTTTTTTTTTTTTTTTTTTTTTTTGTTGTAACGTTTTACAATATACAATTTTCGTACATATATATATATATATATACATTGGCTTTAATATGCATGCTCGTATAGTTCCCCTTGTTTAAAAAAGTCTTATTGGATCTAAGACAATTCCAAATTGAATGAGAAGGAACCTTAAAAGCGTACGTGTGCGAACAAAAGAGGAGCAGTAAGAAAGAAAGGCTGAGAGAAAGGGAGAATGTGTGTGTGTGTGAGAGAGAGAGGGGAATTGTACAGTGAGCAAGGTAAAAGAAACTCGAATCTTCCTTCGCTCTTTTCGCTCTATTTTTCATGTTTCTCATTATTTATTTTTCTCTTATCGGAGATTTTTACATAATTTGGTTGTCATCGTCGAAGCGAATCACAGAGCTCAAGAGTTTCCCTCGAGGAGAGGGAGAGAAATGGAGTTGGTGGCGGATCGTATGCAAAAAACCGGCGTTTCTCCGTCAAATTTTGTTCCATCACATTTCTCCCCCCTCCCATTCATATTTCGCATATTTCGCATTTCATTACTTTCTTGTACAATTTTTCTTACTTTGCGTGCACTTTTTTTTACGCGTGCACAGTATTTCACACACATACACACAGACACTCGATACTTTTCCCGTTATGTTTATCTTTTCACACTAATTTTTTCTATATTATTGTCTTGAAAAGTATATATCCTCTCTCTCTAACATTCTTTTAATTAATTCAGAATTATGTACAGGCGACTAACAACAGTAAACACGCAAACGTAATTTTGTAACATAAGCTCACGCAAACTTTAAGAGTAAGAAAGAACGATAAACGCACACGTGTGTGTGTGTGTGTGTTTTTAAGAATTTAATTGCGAGCGTAAGACGTTCCCGTGTACACATACAACCTTGTACTTCTCTCTCCCGCAATTTGTTTTTTTTTTTTTTTAAGACTTGAAAATCGTCGCTAAATTGCGCTCTCGCAGAAACCCGTAGCTCGAAAAGTTCACGAATGCGCGGTGATGATGTGAACGGCTGTCAAAAATAAATACGCCCGACGACGGGCGTGAGAGAAGTGTCCGTCGGACACAAGAAACGAAGATAACCACCGCGCTCCTTTTTCGCATTTGCATAAACCGCCGCGGAAAGTTACAAACGCAGCGTCAGTCCGAGCATTGATTATTCAGACGTCCGGGAATAAGAAAAAGGAGAATGGCGGGGGAGGAAGACAGCCCAGTGTCCACTTAGTGCCCGCTACCATGAATTTAGTCGGGACGCGAATATTGGCGCGCCGCTGGGGTGACCAGTGCCAACGAAACTTCAAGTATCCGTGTTATTTAAGGGGGTACGAGATACGTACATTCGAGTTCTATCGTCGACCACCGGAGATTCCCATCCGCCATAAAATGGAGAAAAGTGGAAACTTCCCTTTCGGGAGACGGAGAGAGCGAGGAGATATTGCTGCTGGTCTAAAGCCGCCGTCGTCCTTCCTCTTTCCATCCCCTCTCACACCCCGCTCGTCGGTGTGTTCTGCGTCTCTCTCTCTTCTCTCTCTTTTTCTTCTTTTTTTTTTTTTTTACTTAAGGTCGGAACCCGGCGCGTCCGGACTCGCCGGCGCGGTCGGTAGAAAATTTCGAGTTTACCCCCGAATTTCTTGTTGATCTTTCATCTCCCGGCTCTCGGGAGCGAGAGAGCGGCGAGTTATCGGAAATTCAGTGGAGTAAAAAGTTACTAGATTCGCGCGATAAATCTAGTTATTCGATCGCCAAGTGGTCCCCGCTAGATAAGAATAAAGTTTCACCGTCGGAATTACGCCGCGCCCGGGAGAGAGAGACCGAACTCTCTCGACGTATAGAACTTCGATTTAGGCACGTCCGCGTAATCAGCTGCCTAATGAGCCGAACCCATAACTACAGGCTGTTTCCGTAATGGCGGATCTTCGACCGGTCACGTCCGAGAGATCATAAATCACGGACGGGTTTTCCGCGTAGGTGGGAAGGAAAGTGATCCGACACGAGCGGGGGAATTTGCTTATATTCTTGTCTTCTCTTCGGGGCGTGAATTCCTCAGTGTTCGATCCGTCGGATCGTTTCGCCGACGAAGTTTCGAGAAAAATTTCTGCGAAAGAGAATTTTTTTTTTTTTCTTTTTTCGTCGGACCGTGGATAATATCTCACGCGCTGCTCTCCGCCTATACACGCCGCGTGCTTCTGGTGCGGCCCCGATACGCGAGTAAGTAGTTACTTACTTTTATTGCCGCGCGTAAACTGACACGTAATTTCTGCAAGCGCGGCTCTCTCGAAAACGTCGAACTTTAAACATATCGACTGTATGTGACTGCGACTATAATACGTCGGTAAATAGCGTTCCCAAGACCGTGCGCCAGTGCAATCACGTTAGGGTCAGGAGGAAGAGAGAGAGAGAGAGAAGAAGAGGAGAGTGTACTAAGACCCTAAGCGTATACGACGCATAAGTCGACCACTTAAAATGGAAACGTCTCGGGAAAGTCATACCTGAGAGAGAGGTTCAATTGGGCCATCGCGCACTCGGTATCAAATCAGTTTGGATCAATACGGCCCAATCTCGAGAGAGAGAGAGAAGGAACATTTCGATTGAAATACCAAGAATTTGCAGAAGGAGAAATAAAGCCGAGGGGGAAGAGAACGTACGAATATTCCCGAAGAATTATGATTTTCTCTCGTAAGTCCCTGTTGCATTTCCGCATGAGAATTTCCGACATTCACGTCAAGTGCATTGCCCGAGATCGTCAAGCTATTGCTAAATGCTTTTCTTCGGTGAAATTTTCGTCGGTGTAATTAGATACTTTTCTTTGTTATTTTTCCTTCCGCGTCACACGACGTCTCTGACAACACACGCGCGTGTGTTGTTTGTCGTTTTGGCATCTCTTCAGAACAGTTTGTTTTTACGTGACGTGAAAGAAAAAAACTTTCAACCAGTTCTCTTTTCTCCATCCAATACGCACTTATTTCGCAAATTAAACCCCCGACGCTGGCTACGCGTTTGCTCTGTATTGTGTTTAGAGAGTAAAAGTTTCAGAGATGAAGTTCGATAAAATAGCGAGCTTTAATATCCGCACACACAGTTGTTCTTTCATTCGGTGTATCATTCTCCACCGTCTGAATCGACTTCCCCTTCGTTCTTCCGAATCATTTTTTTTCTCTCTCTCTCTCTTTCACACTCAAATCCGCTTCGCACGAAAACTATCGCCGTGGATCCTACAATAGCTCTTCAATTTTTCAACCTGATATTCTCGATATAACCGCTTCAAAACGTCGGGAGCAATTCTTCCAATCGATCTCCGATATCTTGAATCTCGATTTCCTCCTCCCCCTTCCGCCCCTTCCGCGATCACCCTTCTCTTAAATCTCGAAAACTACGTCCACCACGCGGACAGGTATTGACAGAAAAGCAGCGTGACAGCTTCTCGTGTCGCTTAAAATCCAATATAAAATTAATATTCCGCCGGAGGCAATTTATTACAGTTCTAAAAGGAAGGAGGATATGAGTTATAGATTTTCAGCAGTCTTCTTAAAAATACTGCGCGTATATTATCCGCCGTGTGTGTGTGCGTGTGTGCGTGTCTACGAAGAATAAATTGTTTATAAAACGGTTAACGCGCGATGTATCGGAAATTAGGTTTTCTTTTCTCCGACTTTTCACAACGGAGTCTCGTTTTTATTCCGGTTGCAGAGTTCTCTCTCTCTCTCTCTCTCTTACATTCTCTCCTCCGTTTGGATTAAAAATTACATTTGTACAAGAATCTGATACTCGCAGCGGCGATGAGAAAAGCGGCGATACTTGCGGGAGAATTAAATTTCCTCGCTCTTTCCTCTCTTCTTCCCCCCCCTCCTCTTCCTCACATTCAGTCGATCCGAAGAAGTTTATCTTGCTCTCGTAACTCGCAAAGTTGCGAGAAACATTGCATGTTCTCTCTCTCTTTAAGTAGGATTACGAAACTGCAACACTTAGACGTGCAGATATAGACGTGTGTATCTCTTTTTTTTTTTTATCTTCTTTTTTTTCTGTGACAATGTGATTTGTGCATCTTGATATACATATATATATATACAGAGTGTACATGCTTGCTAACTCGAGCGGGTTTTTTTTTTGCCAAACTAACATTCGCATAACACTTATTTGTTTACTTGTTGTGAATTAACGGGATCCTCTGAGAAAGTAACAGAAAAAAAAATAGGAAGCAGCGGATAAAAGCAAATGCGCGTGGATGAAGAATTTGAAGAGGGAATAATGAAAACATGAAAGACAAAAAAAAAAAAACAAGTAAAATCTAACGAAACGCACGCATCCTCGAAGTATTTCTCGTGCGGTTCACGTGACAAATAGATTGCAACGAAATTGTCGGAGAAAATGATGACGTCGCGCTAATCGCACACACGATCCTAAAAATCCGCGCGGTAATTCGTCGATTCGTTACACCGCCCCGCGGGTAAAAATGCTAACGCGAAACGGTCGGCGATCAAAAGAGGCGGAACCGTAAAAGAAGAAGAAAAAAAAAGAAGTTCACGATCTCTCGCGCGGATATTTCAATCTCTCCCCGTTTTGCGAAATAAGCATTCCGGAACAAACAAAATTTTTTTTTTTTTTAAAGCCGACCGTGAAGAGAGAGGAGGCGGTCGCCGGAAGGAGGTTGAAACGGGGAGGGTGAAAGCGCGAAGCTCGCGCCGACATTCCGGGAATACTGAGAATAACGTTTCGCCGGGGCAATAAAGAGATAATGCCGAGCTTTGAGAAAAGAAGAGAAACGTCCCACGGTAAGTTTCTTAACGGGACGTTCCGCGAACCTCCTATCCTACCCGAACGAGGCAATTACAGGCCGTGGTTTACCGGTCGCGTTTACACCCGCAGCCTGCTTTCCGCCGTATACGCTAAGCTCCCTCCCCCGTGCGATCGTAAACTTAGCTGACGAGAGAGAAAGAAAGAGAGAGAGAGAGAGGAGTAAGAGGAGGGAGTTCAACCCTCTTTGGCATTGGCGTTCGATATCTCGGGGCTGCTGCGCGTCCCTCTTCGGCCGTCGTGAAAACCCCGGGGTTGACCTCTTTCGTAGTATCAGTAAAAGTAATGCCGGGGGACGTGCGGAAAGGATACGTGAGAGATCTATCGCGCCGAGGGGACGACAGAAGGAGGGACGTCGAAGTAGGATACTTTCAATAATGGTTTTCCCAAGGATCCCCCACGTGCGTGCTGTTTCTTATATTGCTATCGGGATCTCGTATCCGCGATCGCGGATGTCGCAAACGGAATAATCATTTCGCCGCGCGCGCTGATCGTTTTCTGATGAATATGTTCCCCCTCCCTCCCCCGTTTGCGACGCCGCTCATTCTTTATGCGCCAATCACGAGCGGAAACTTATGCGCCGAGAGAGTCCGCGTCGTTGTGTGATCGTTGATTGAGAAAAAGAAAAAAAAAATGAAAGTCGTCTCGCGAGCTCTCCCCCCTCCCCCTTCAATATATATTTCCCGAATCGTTTTTTCTAATTACGGGACAATCCCGTCGTTGTAATTTGCGACGATGAGCCCATTACTCCGCTAATATTTGACGCCTAATGAATTAAGCGCAAAAATTGAGGAAAATTGGCGCGCTGACGTCGATTAAAACAGGTTGCGATGTATACGGCGAGCAGCGTTACATGTATATATATATCTATGCATAAAGTAAACTTGTTAAACTCCTACAGTTCGGAATTTTATATTTGCTAAGAGTAATTAATCTCCTGTGAAACGGGATCAACATCGACAAGCTAATAGATACGGTATCTAGAGAGAGAAAAAAAAAAAAAAACCGCAGTACAAAACTCGTTAACTCGAGCCACACAGCCGAGTGCTCTCGCGTACAGCGATTTTTAGAGACCGTTTCGTACATACATATATATATATATATATACACATATTTTTTTCTTTTTTTTTTTTGTCCATATTCCATGCGCGCGAGTCTGCTTTCACACAAATTTATTAACAATTTTTAGCAATTTTTATTGTACAAATTTTTATTGTGGTGGGTCGGTGAAAGTTACATGGCAACTTTTATATAAAAAAAATAATATATATATATATATATATAGTTCTCTCGGAATATTTGTGGTAGCTGCGATTGTATTAACGCTTGGATCAGTTTTTTTTTTTTTTTCAAAAACCTCGATATCTCGCGCAAGCAAATCGAGACTAAAACCACCGCCCGTCTGTTTGTCCCGCAGCGAATGCAAAACCGCTGACGTTCGACGAAGTCTACAACCAGAGTAGTCCGACCAACTGCACGGTGTACTGCGGCGGATTGACCAACGGTTTGACAGAAGAACTAATGCAGAAGACCTTCGCGCCCTTCGGAACCATCCAAGAAATCCGAGTGTTTAAGGACAAAGGATACGCCTTCGTCAGGTAAAAACCACGAAATAAATTCTATTAATTTACGTTAATTCACGCTCGAGGAACAATAAGATAATCGATTTTTAGTAGAATGTCGAGACTTTCGATTGGTCTCACAGAATATTCGTCTAGAGAATCAAATAAAAATCTTGTGTAAAATAAGTTGACGCAAAGAAGCTGAAAATGTAGTTTTGACAAAACTCTGTTTTTTTTTATCTTATAATTACGTGGAAAATTTTTTTCCTGTATTATTGTATCACCAAGTGAGGTATCAGCTAGGCCCGCCCTTCTCGTTACGGCGCGTCACACGAGACAAAATCGATAATTTTGGATTTCGCGATCCCCCCGAAGACTGTCAATGACGTTGTCAAAATGTTGGGATAGATTGATATGTGTGTGTGTGTGTACGTTACCTACCGCGCCGCGAATAGAAGCTTTTCAAGTTGTCAGTTCAACCTACCGCGAGGTCAAATTCCCCAAGGCAAGCTATGGGTTTCAGACATCCCGCAATCAGAGATGATCGTTCGCCGTACATATATCGCGAACGTACAATGCACCTCGGAATTGACTTACAGAAGCTTAATCAAACACACGATGAGATGCAAACCGGAGTACGCAAAAGCGAGGAGGAGTCTCTCGTCGTTGTGCGCTTCTGTAACGCGCGTAAGCGCATGTAAAACAGGGCGCGAAGGTGGTGTGTGCGCCGCGAGCAACCGGAATTGATTCTTCATTAGGACTTTTGATCGCAAACAAACGCGCACGGTCGATTAAAAATTTATTTTTTAATTTTATTACAACGTTGACGTTACAAAATAACATGTAGGCTACATCATTAATGGATAGCATCAAGAGGGGGGATGTGTGTGTGTGTGTGTTGTGTCTATTAATACGTTCGCCACATTGCCACAACGCGCTCGTTATTTCGCTACGTTGCGGTTTTTGCAGTGGGGTCACTGAAAATAGTAACTGTTCTAGTTATCTTCTTTTTGCTTGACGTTCGTCATAAACTTAGCATCGCACCTGTGGAGCACACACGGCGGCATTAGCCGATATTTTTTGCCTGATCCGCAATAATTTTTCACGCTCGCCAAAATAGACGTTTGTCTAAAAATCAACCGACAACACGTTTTTTTTTTTTTTGAATATCTCAAAGCGGCGACGTTTTATTATATTGTTTTTCGATTCTCTGAAATATTAATTAGCCGCTGATTTATCTCGTCTTCACACGTCGCTCATCAAAAGTTGTTAATTTTTATTAAAGAAAACGCGAGTATTTCAAGCATCGACTCTGGTCTTTTTCGCGCGCAAAAATTACACGTACGTACAAGTTAATCCGCGGAAGAAATATTTCCGCTCGTGAAACAGCGAACATAAATTACAGCGGATTATCTATTATGATACGTCTTAATAAATCGCCGTAATTAAAACCCATTTTGCTCCATCTGTTTAAATCAGAAAATGATTTATCGATCATCGGACTCTCTCTCCACAAAGAACACTTAGGGCCAATTCTCTGGATACGAAGAATTAAATGGAACTTTGGTAGTCGAAATCCTTGAAACCATTTCGCTGATTATACAATCAAACTTCGTTAATTACTGAAGCTTTTTACCGCCTTGTAAAATCCGAGGGGGAAAAATCTAGGACAAAAACTTCATATATTATTGGCGTAAAACGTTTTTATAAATTTTATCCCAATTTCACGTTGATTATTCCCCCGTCGCGCGGATAATATACACGTCGTGATGATGAATTCTTACGATTTTCGCTTTTGTTTTTCAAATTAAAAGACGCAAAAGTATCGATCAACAAAGAACGTATAAAATATTTAGGGCGCGAGAATCTGTTAAATAAAAGACTAGACGTTTTACATTTTATTTCGACGGTTCGATCCTCGGGTCTTCTTCAGAAAAAAAAAATCCAGGTCTCTGTCTTCCTCGCGTAATGATAAAATAATTGCGGCGAGACGAAACTTTTTACTATTACAAAATCGCGCGCGACGATCATCGCGGCGCGGCGTAATTCGAGTCGTCGAACGCGAGTATTTTATACGAGATGTTATAGGAAATCGCACGAATATAGCGCGTCAATACTCGCCGCCGTCGTTTGTGATTTATGACACGAAACGCGAGAACATGTCGGGTCAATGGCAGCATGTCGGACTCATCAAGCGCCGCGTCGTGGCCATTTCATTAATCTACCCATTACATCCGCGCGGATCATATATTTCAGTTCAACTCGCCATAACCGTGACGAAAATCGTGTGTGTTTCGGGAGCGCGAAGGGATTGTTAGATTTTGTCGAATAGAAGAGCGCGCGCGAGGAGAGAGAGAGAGAGATAGATCTTTCGTTGCGAAACGCGAAAACGCCGCGTCTACTCTTCTTCTTTACACCGCGGAGAGAAAAAAGCAAATTATAAATCTTGCCGCGCGGAAAACACCGTAGTCATGTCGATATCTCTCGGAGCTACGGAAAAAGGGGGAAACCTAACAGCTCAAGAAATCAGCTGAGCATTTATATCTCCCGAAAGCGAATTCAGCGCTCCACCTTAACGACGACTAGGGATCCGTGACCTACCTCAGAAAAGACTGCCGAGAGCGTGGGAGGGTTGCTCTAGAGAACGAACGATAAGAGGGGGAGAGAGAGAGGAAGAAGCGGAGGAAGCTAGAGAGAGGGAAACAGAGGGAGAGACGGAAGGAGGAGACACAAAAAACTCTTTCTTACCGCCTCCTCTCTCTCTCAATCTCTCTCTCTCTCTCTCTCTCCTATTCTCTCCGCCCCTCGTCCTTTCTCGCGCACGTTGCTCGATATCCTTGTCCGTTCTTATCCGATACGATACTCTCCGCCGCTTCGTGTGTGTCTGCCGCAGTTCCGCCACCCCTGGACAATGTCCGTCGTTCAGATATCTTCCGTCTAATTGCTCTTCCTATCCCTCCCCCCTCCCCCCCTCGTCGCGCCGGAACCCCGGAAACGAATATCTCGGGATGACGTATGGACTTACTGGTACAGGAACGAGGCAGCAAGACGAGCGGAATGGATGGGAAGGGAGGGTTGGGAAGGTCTTTTCTTCTCGGGTGAAAGAAAGAATCTTATCTGCCGCTGGTTATCGCTCCGAGGTACGGACCCCGGAGAAGGGGTTGCTGACGATGACCATCGTTCGTCCTACTCAACGATCGTGGATGGGAGCTCGATGGATGGGAAGATGGGGGCGGAGGTGGGGAGGGAGGGAAAAAGGAGGAGCGCGCGAGAAACTCGTAGAGACCGGGAATCGCCATTGTGCGATCTCGAGCTCCCGAACGTTAAAAGTGACCTAATCCTCGATAAATTCAATAATTCCCTGCCACTCGGGCCCGAATTCTTTCTCGCGCTCTCTGATCAAGATTCTCGTCGAAAAATCGTCCCGGGGGACGACGGAGTCGTCGATCGAATTTACCGCGAGGTGACAGATCCGAAATATTTGAATAATTTTTAGAAGAAGAAGAAGAAGAAGAAAAATTTCAGCATCCGCGCGTTTAAATATTCATACAACACAAGCTGCACAAGCGTCTCGAAGCGCGGCATTAAAAATATTTTGATGTAGACACCGTCGAATAAAATTGAGATACTCTGAGAGATATATATACCTATGTATATACATTCTCTCTTTCACACGGCTCTTGGTCTACATTCGCGTGGTTGACAAAAGGGCAAGAGGGAAATAATCCGCCCGCGTCGCGTCGTCGTCGTCGTCTATTCCGCCAACGCGCAGAGCGAACGCGCGCGCGTGTGTTTATTCAAAGTTAACGTCCTGGCGAGAGAGTTACCTGCGTAACTGGCGTGCGGAATTTAACATTGAATGCCCACATCTCCGCGGCAATCTCCAGACTCGTCGGGATTCACAATTACGGTGTCCGTTCGTGCGCGCGGTAAACTCGCATAAATTAACTCGCGCCGTTTTCGTTTGAGCCGCCCTTTAATAAGGTCCAGGTTAAACCTGGACGGAAGGATAGAACAGCGCGCGTTGCTTCCGTTAGATTTTTGTTTTTTCTTCCCACCAGCGCGCGACGTCCGAGAGAGGACACGTTTCCCCGACAAAAGACTTTAAATCCTCTTTTCCTGCGATTTCCAGGTTTTCCACCAAGGAGTCGGCCACGCACGCCATCGTGGCGGTACACAACACAGACATCAACGGCCAAACAGTGAAGTGCAGTTGGGGCAAGGAGAGTGGAGACCCTAATAATGCTCAACAAACTGGACAGGTAAACGCTCTCTGTCCTTTCTCTCTCCTTTTATCCGCTCTGCCAGCGGGACAGTTTCGACGGGAAAATTTCGCCCTCTGTGTTTTCCAACATTTACATCGTTGCTCGTATCACAAACGCGGAGAGAAAGAGAGAGAGAGAGAGAGCTTTTCTACCTTATTTCACGAATAAACATTGTTGCCCCGATTCCCTCCTCAAGATATAATGCCTTGAAGAGGCAAAACACGCTGATCCCGTGTGTAACACACTGAATGCATAATCACACAAACATCCTCTCGTGTGTGTGTGTATACATCTTCTTGAAAAATGCAGAATCATTGAAACAAAAATACGCGAGTGCTTCACTTCAAAATTTAATCTCTGACACGTTGACGCGCGCGCGCGCGCGTCAAAGCGACAAGTGTAACGGCAGGTTCTTCGGCGCGCGCGTGTTGAGAGCGCACGTTGTTGTTATACATGTGTGTCAGTGAGACGTTGAATAGTGAAACGCTCACGTCTCAAAGGGGCGAGGGCGTGTTCAAAGAAGGAAGTAGTTACCCGATTCGATCACGGCCGGTTTCCTTCCGGTTTCGCGCGGCTAAAGTGTCTCCGTCGTTACGTGGCACGGAAAGTCCGACGGAAAGAACGGAGGACTGGGAGAAAGAGGGGACGGGAAATCGCGAGCAAGATTCCTCGGTCTCTCACTTGGATGTGCGTAGAGCTTCCCTTACAGAAATATGTATTACTAGTAAAGCCAAAATATTACTTATTTTAAACAGCTTATGTTAAACAGCTCTTATCAGTGATTTTATTACTTAAAATAAGTAATATTTTGGCTTTACTAGTAATACATTTCTGTAAGGGTTGAACTTATCTATTATCTTAGTTAGATATTATCTATCAGGGCACAAAAATTGAACAAAAGTATTAACTTTCATAACGAAGATTTGTTTGCTATTTTTTGTTTGTTTTCGTCGCGAAGGTGAAAATCGAAGGTGAAAGTTCGTCCGCGGGCAGTCATCGATCAGACGCGAGCGCGTCAACTTGGGCTGTTCGTCTAATTTTCCTCGAATAAAGTGCGTGTTCGTTAGAGAAAATCGAGAAAAAACTTTTACGTACCGTCTTCGTTTTCTCACAATAGACTCAACGGTGAGTTGATGTTAAATTAAAGAGAAAATAAGAAAAGCGAAATTTTAAACGGGAGAGGGAGCGAACGTGATTTGCATTGGTGGGGGAGATTTAGCTCAACATAGATCTCACTCGGAGTGTGTGTGTGTGTGTGTGTCTGGACGGGTCTCTTAGCAATTAGCTCCGTTAGAACGGTAGCGTACGCCCGATCTGGGAATGGTACCCGAAGTACTTCCCAAACCCTCTCTCGCGCGCGCACTTCCAGCTAGTACTTCCGCGCATCCATCCAGTGCTACTCGGCCCGTGACATCGCTCTAATTGATCTCTATTCCCATAACGCGCCTCTCTCCCAGGGGAGCCGAGATATCACGTATTAGTACGTATCCTGCCGTACCCTGTTCTCATATTCAACGGCATCGAACTGGTTCGCGTGATATCACCGGTTCATCGTGCCGCTTTAACGAAGAGAGGCACAATGGCCGCGCGCAGTATTTTCGCTAAAACTCCCGTCGATTAACTCCCAAAACCCCAACGTACGCGCGTGTTTTCGCCTTGTTTATTCGAACAATGTTAATTCTTCTTGCAACAAAAAAAAAAAAAAGAAATTCTCGAAAGAACGGTAAGCTGATGTACGGTCTGAAGAGCCTTTCTGCGCAATTTCGATGTTTATTCTTTTTTTTTTTTTTTTATTCTATTGTCGCTTTATTCGAACCTCGGGTTTTGTTGCATGAAGGACACTCGCGATTAAAAATTATTCAGCTGCGTATGAGGCAAGTGTCTCGGACATTTATCCAAGAAATAATTACAGCAAAGTATTTGTGAAATTAGAAAACTAATATTTAAAAAAAACATCTTGAAAAATACTAAAACATGGAAAATTTTAATGTGACACATTTAATAATTAATCGTTTAACAAAAATGTCCGGTCGACAGGACACTTGGCTTGTTTGAGAGATGAAACAATTGAAGACACGCGCGTCGTCCGTTTGAAATACGTCGAACGAGCCCCACAAATCCCGGACGAAAACGGAATTACCGCATCTGACCGATGCTCCATCGGCTCCATCGTTAAGCATAAAATCCAGACAATGTTCTTGCTCTTTTCTATTTCATTGATCCTCGTGCTCTTTCAGGCGTTATCGTCGGCGACGTACCCATACTACGCGGCGGCGGCAGCTGCCGCCGCGGCGGCGGCGGGCGTCGCGGGTGTCGGAGGCGTCGGTGGCGTCGGCGGTGCCGGACAACTGGGATACTGGTATCCGCCCCAATCTTATCCCACGACAGCGACACAAATGCAAGCTGGTGGCTTTCTTCAGGGCATGCAAGGATACACCTATGGACAGTTCGCCGGATATCAACAGGCGCAATATATGGGGTGAGCTTCTCAGACGCGCGCGCGCGCGCGCGATACATTTCCCTTCCCCGAGAGCGAAGTTTTCCACGACCAAGTTTTGAATAATCGAACAAGTCATGTCGGCTATGAATGTATCATCTCTCCCTCATCTTTTTCGCGATATCTCCCATATGCGACGGATAAAATAGCCCGAGAATATTTAATCGACTTCCATAACGTTTTTTTTTTTTTATATACAGTAACAAACAAGTTTACATTAACTCGCACAACGATAATTACAAGAGAAATAGCAGATTTCCAACAGTCTTGAAAATGTTGACAGTTAGTTTTATTCGTCGGCAATAAACTTAGTTTGTTAGAAGTGGCAAATTTGCCAGGGCTGTGACACTTTTGTGTATTTCTTACGAACGTAGAATGGGCATGGGTGCTGTCCACGCTGCTGGCACAGCGGCAGGATGGGGTCAGGGATTACCAGGGGGACCACAGTTACCGCCACACCACGCCACAACGGTCACGGCACCCCCAGGGGTGCAAGCCGCACCCCCGCCACCACCGCCACCGGCACAAATGATGGCCTACCCGATGCAACAGTTCCAGGTAACCATTACTTTATCTATCTCACCTCTGTGTACTCTCGCGTGCAAGTGTGTGCCCTACGTGTTTGTGCGACGTTTTCGTTCTCGTAGAAGTGTTATTTTTGCTTTTTTACATACCTCTGCATCTTGCGCCCCTGTACGTCCAAAGGCAATTTCGTCGGTGCCGATATTGGCTTGTAAATGTTGCACGTGGAAACTCGATTCGATATCAAAAGGATATCGAAAGCATGTGTCGGCAGAAGAGTTCGCGCAGCATATATATATATGTGTGTTGTACATGTATATTGTCGGTGATCTTAGGGAACCTCGTAAACTTGATACTGTATATCATTTCGAGAACCGAGAGCGATAGAACACGCGGCGCGCTTCAACATGAAACAATTTTCGGTAAAACACGGTTAAACACGGCTGCAGTAACACGCATGATATAATTAGCTGCGCACGCGGTTTATTTCGGTCTCTAATATTCCGACTTGAGTTAACGATTATTGCGAGGTTACAAGAGCAACGGTGATATGCTAATTTTAGCAATTTATGCCGGCACTATTTTACGAGATACGTAATGTATATTCAAATAAAACCGTTTGCATTTTCATAAGTTGCATCGCGAAACGAAAATTTATTTCTTTTTGCTTTTATATTGTTTCTTTTTGTTTTGTTTTTTTTTTCCTTTTCCCGCGATTAACAACGAATTGCTTTCAATGTCCGTGGTCGCGAGAACAATCGTTTCGATCGATCTTCAATTTCTCTCGCATTTAATTCGCAAAATTATATTATTCGTTTTGCTATTAAACGAAATGAAAAATCACTTTAAATTATTTAGCGAGAAATAGTGCTGTGTATGAATGAAAACCGTGATTTATTATTGAAGGGGCATTTTGTGTTTGTGTATTAATAATGTTACGTACGAACGGAGCTGGGGCAAAAATAAATTATTGTTAAACGCGTGATGTATACACGTGTATTATTCAAAGTTATAGCATATCAACAACGTGATAAATAATTTTCTCTTACGTTTGATACGTATCCAATAAAATCGTATATACCCATCTCCGTTGCGTACAATACTCGTTGGTTAATTGCAAAATTTGCATTTTTTTTTTTCTTTGTTCGTCATTCACACGAAGCGTTCGACCAGCAGTCGCGCTTTCGGCGCGAATTGCGCGTGTTTTTGTTTTTTAGCAAAAGCATGTCAGAGATTCGCTAACGGCGTGAAATAGAGATTCTAGTATCTTGTACCGAATTTCGAGAGATTCTAATAGAGAGAAAAAAGCAAGCTAGTACTTCGAGTTTTTGTTAGAAAAATTATACATTGAGAGGTTTGTGTGGTAAATGTTTGGTGTTGACACTGACGAATCATTTGGTCGCAATTATATAAGATGTGAAATGTTTGTTTCTTTTTTTTTCTTTTTTTTTTGTTTACGCAGAATCACGTCTCCCATTTACGCTTTTCTCTAATAGTAGTTTAAATTTATATATTTGGATAAATAATTAGAGACTATCTTCGTACGCCAGATCACTACTAGCAGAGAACGTTTTTTATTTGTTTTTTACGCCAGACACTGATGGAGCAAGACAGACTCGCTTTCCCGCTCGACGAGAGGTTATAGAGGAGATTTTGTGTCGGGGGATTTAAAATATATTGTAAAAAAGTTGTGGCTCTCTCTCATGGCAGTGAGGTGAAATATGATACTTATCTGTAGTTTTGTGTACAGAAAAGTCTACCTCTCTCGACCGTTTCGCTTTTCCGCACGGACTGCACATTTAAGAAGGTTGGGCCGCGCGCGCGGGCGCGCGCGCGCACGTTTTGCACACACGCTAAAAACGCGACACACGGTCACAAAAAAATATCTAGAATATATTTGAAAGAAGATCAGGGATGGCTTCGGGCAAGCGCAGCGAAAAATGCATTTCAAACTCGGCACCGCTTTTAATGCCCCGTGTGTTTTCCTTTTTCTTTTCTTTCTTTTTTTTTCTTTTTTTTTTTCTTTTTTTTTTCTGCTGCAAGAACAATTTCTGAACTTGACAACCTGAGGTTTCAGAATCGAGAGAAACGACTATCTTAATTTAAAAGCTAAAAACTCTAGAGTCTGAAATTTTCAAATTAACTCCGCTGTTTTTTCTTGTATTTCTCTTTCCGTCATCGGGCCGCGGGAGTAAATGGAAAAAGTTTGCGGAAATATGGTTTTACAATTTCAACTTATTTTGCAACTTTTTCCCATGCTTATTATTACGTTCTTATTATTAGAAAAATCGTGCTTTCTCTTTTTTTTTTCTTTCCATTTTTCTGCAACATCTTTTCTCCGCAAATTTGCTAAACAGTTCGATCGATTTGTTGTTTATTTACTCGCGCGCGAACATAACACATTTCTAAAATTGAGGAGTAAGTTGGATCCAAGGTTCTCTTCGGAGAGATCCCCCTCTTCAAGGGAAATACACACAGATATTGTGAATAAAAGAATAAGTTTCTCGTCTGATCGAGAGAAGTTGCAGACATTAAACTGGAAGTACGTAGAAGTGAATTATCGAGCAAGTGTCTAATTTAAAATCCGATTTGCTCATCAATTTTATTCATTCGCCGCCGTTGCCTTTACCCCGCGCGCTTTGCAGAGAACTTCTTAAATATATTAACAGAAAAAAAAAACCGAGCAATTATTTCCAGATAAATACGCGTGTTTGCTTCAAAATTTGTTCTACAAACACTCTCTTTTTTGCAATTTCGCGTAATCGAACATGTAAGAGATTTGCGAAAACAATTTAAAGAACACGGGATGTAAATTTTCACTGATACAAAAAGCCACTAAATATTTCGAAGCCACTTAAACGTTTTGATTTTCTTGATTTTGATCTTGTTCGGGGAAAAATAAATTCGCGAAAGAAATTTAAGGAACGTTAAGAATCGTGTATGAATTTTTACGATTGACGCCGAAAACCCACTAAATATTTCCAACGTTTTCGATCTCTTTATTTTGATCCTCGGTTCTTCTCGGCGAAGGAAATAAATTTTAAACTGCAAGAAACACAAAATTGAAATTGTAAGAAATTTGTAGACGCGACCGCCGCTTTATCAGCGGCGTCATATTTCAAGATTGCGTAACGAACTGCAAACGCCGTATCGATTTTGGCTTTCGGTCATTAATCTGCAGCTGTTTGCAGTGCGTAAAACAGCCTGTCATTCCGCGCTTTAAAAATATATATATATGTGTGTGTGTGTATACATACATAGACATTTCAGACGTTGCCGCCTCTCTACAGTTGCTTTAGCGAGTCTTTTGTACGTATCGCACCGGAGAGCAAAAGTCACGTACGATTGCTATCGTCTATCGAAAGAGATATTTCGTTGAACAAAAGTTAGCTCGCGCTGCTTTTCCGCACACACAAATATCTACGTCTGTACGAACGAAAAACCCTTCCCCTCCGAGTTCGCATTATATCACTGCATGTCAAGCGAAATACCACTTTGAAACTTGCTCCGGAAAACTGGCCATCGGAATCATCCTCCAATTGAAACGGCGTATTCTAAGTAATAGCGGCGATAAAACAAACGAAGGAGAAAACGAAAACGTTGAGAAATGTATCACCGACTACGACGAGATAAATTCCGGAGGAGTCGGTTTGCCGTTTATTTTGCTAATATCTTCTTTGCCGCGACACACACACACACACACAGAAACTACGCTGTGCGAGAAGTTGCGCGTTTGATCATAATGGGGATCTGTGAGAACAAATTTACGTTGGAGGAGGTGCTCGCGCAATTTTGAAGTCGCGAGTTTCACCTCGCGAACACAAGTTGTCGAAGCGCGCGCACAAGTATTTCCCGTGTAAATTTGTTCTTCGTTTATTAAACCTTAATGTAAATCCGATCGCTCGTGTGAAACGTGTGTGTCTCCGGGGCGCGATACGCGGACTAATTAAATAGAGAAAATTAATGTTGGCGAGGGGAGAAGAACGCGCGCGGCGCAAAATCCGAAAAGCTTGAAAAAAAAAAATATATATATCGCACAATGACGTCACAAGCACAATACATACGGATGTAGATGAGAAGTTATAATCGTTCGGCTCGACGTAGATCGTTTTTTTTTTCTTCAAACTTGCATGAATGTAGAGAGTATGAAAACATTTGTTAGACATCGCATGCGTTACGCTTCTCGCACTTTATCTAATTGAACTCGAGCATCCCTCCGGAGTGTCTTCCCACTCATTTTGTTTATTATAAAATACGAAATTCATATTCCGCAATTGCACCACATCCTTCGTGTTACATCAGACATTTTTTTTTAGCGACTACAGTCGAGACAAACTTTGGAATAATGCGAAAGTCTGATGAACTATCGCTTCAAAGTTTCTTCGATTTAATTGGAAATGAATTAAATTTTTTTTCTTAATTTCATTTTAATTCGCGTACTTGGACATTTTTTGTGTAAATATTGTTTAAGAGCACGTGTGCAATCTTATTCACATCGTCATCAATGCGAGCGTTTTGTTTGTCGAAAAAAGGGATGCTCGAGATTGTCGAAAGGACTGTCTTTATTTACATATTTCGATTCGCAGGCACAGTGATCGCTACCACTATCATCGCACGGCCTGGCTTATCCTTTCTTTCGAATAACAATTAGCATCGGGATAACTGCATCTACAACCTGGCTCAACCTCGCATTCAGCCTGAAAATACTGCGGCGTGTAATCGCGCAAAGGAATAGTATTTTCTACGGCACAAAAGGGGAACGGAAGGTATCATGTAAGAGACGAGAGAAAAAGATGGATGTTATTTATGTTCGATCGAGGATCTTTTTTTTTTTTTTTTTTTTTTTTTTTTAGAGACGAGGACAAAAAGAAATGCGCACTCTGATTATTAGGTCAGGAGAAAACTCGTTAACGTATATTAATCTTGCGTTTGCCTCGCGCTCGTTAATGCGTTTCTGAAAATCGTGATGTACAAGCAGTATTGTAGACTAACTGTATATATTTACACGATTACTCTGCAGTTTCTTTTTTTGTTTTTTGTTTTTTTTTTCCTTTGTTTTGCGTCCTACTAGTGCACCATGTGGTGGAGGTTGAGTCACGGTGAAGGTAGATTCAGATCGATTAGAATCTATGTAGTAGGAGAGAGTGTGAGAAATTTTGTATGTGTGTGTGTGTGTGTAACGATAGAAAAAGCAAGAGTGAGGAATGATGCGGAAGCGAGAGGGAAAGAACGAATGGGAGGGAGAGAGCGCGCGCGGATGAGAGAGCAAGCGGTAAGAGAGAGAGACGAGCGCGAGTGAAAGAGAGAGTGAGAGAGAGAGAGGACTATTGTCGAGCATATTTCTATTACTTTCTTGAAATTCGGACCAAGACTTAACCAGCGTTTGTGTGTTCAAATGGTAAAGTGTGTTCTTGGTTGCGGTCCAGCTAGCGGATGAGGACTGGCTGACGCCTAGCCTTCTAGTGTGATGGTAAGCAAGTACACCCCACCAACAGGAACAACTTCTACTTCAGCAACAACAGTTACCACCACCATCACCACCATCACTTCCTCCTCCACTACTACCACCACCACCATCACTACCATCACCAACAACAACAACAACAACAACATTTCCGTCATCATCGATGCCACCGCGACAGCAAAAGCAGTAAAACCCATGCCACTCCCGGCTTGAAAAAAAAACAAAAAAAAACAAGCGAGAAAGGAAAAGAATAGCGAATAAGAAGAATCATAACCTCCCCTCCCCCACCCCCCACCCCCTAGGCAAACCTCTTGCGCGCAGAGAGAAAAAAAAATCGCATAATCCAATATCCCGGATATCTCCCCGTAAGTTTTCACGTCCAGTGTTAAGAGAACAAGAGCCGCTAACCGATTATTAAGCGGATATATCTCTCGTCCAGTCTAGTAGGGTAAATCTAGCATCTCGCTCGGCTTCAAGAAATAGATAGCGTTTGCCGTTTACAGTAGTAGTGTCCGAAAAAAGCTTCGATACAAAAGATAAAAAAAAAAATACACACACACACGTACACGTACACACGAAATGCGGCAAACACACGCGAACACGCCATTCGTGGTGACAGTGGTCTTTTCTTTCTTTTTTTTTTTTTTTAGTGAAACTTGCCAATTGTACGCATATATATATATAATTGTATGTATATCGTCCAGCAGTACACGGAGAGAACACACACGAGTCCGCACGTACGTTAAATGAGATCGTGATACCCGGTTTTTAATCACCGTTTTAAAAAGAAAAAAAAAACAAAACAGTGCGCATACTAAAACCACTCCTTGATCCTGCGAAAGAGAAACAAAAAACAAAAACAAAACGACGAGCGTCGAGCTACTGACCGCCGGATACTGACTCGTTACCCGGATTCGTTATTTTTGTAGTTTGGGCTTTAACAGCGAAAAATAATTACTCAAAAGACGTGAAATGTAAAACGAAACGTCGAACGGGGGACGCGCGCGGCCGAATGCGGCGGCCAGCACGCGGCCGTACAAGTGTATAAATGAATAAATAACAAAAAAAAAGATCGATTAATTCGAAGCGCACTCGTGAAGATATATAAATATATATATATATATATATATATAAAAGAAAAATATATATATACATAAAAGAATAAAGGTTATTATAAACGAAATTAAACAACTAGCTAGTTAGATAGGCGTATTATATTCAAAGTTGCTCGAGGCCGATTCGAAATTTGGCGGCGACGAGGTGACGGATTCTTCTTCTTGTGTATATTCGCTCGCGCGACACGGCGTTTTTACGGGGACGGGGGCGAGGGCGTGCGACAACAAACTAAATCGGGCGCTCCCCGTCTCGGGAAAGAAAAAAAAAAAAAACTACCACGGAAAACTAACCGGATCCACGTGTTTTGCACCCCACATTTGCCACTTCGTACGTAACGTCTCGGATAGAATAAAAAAAAAAAAAAAAAGAGACAATTCTCACTTGTCGGGTTCGTAGTTAAACAATTGTAATTAACGCGTTGAAACTTTGCAGCTCTTGCGCTTTTATCTACGCCAGGTCCGTCTCTCAGCGGACACGTTGGCGCTTAGTTGGATACTTTTATAAAAACGATCGGACGAGGGAGGGCGACGACAAACACACATTCCATTCTCGCCGGGAAAAAATGATGAAACACACACATACTTGCACACACACGCACGCGCGCGCGCGCGCGCGCGAAGAAAAACGCGTCGGATCGCCGCGGTTTTTAAAAAAAAAAAAAACATAAACGTTAGATTTTTATATAAGATGAATCGTACGTAGAATCAAGGGTGAAGTCGAGACTACCAATACACGTGAACGTTTAAGCAATAAAAACGTTAAGGAGAAGGAAGAATGCAAATATAATTGATCCCTCCGTCTCTCAAATCACAATCTCGACTGCGTGAACGAGAAACACACGAATTCCCAACAACGAAAAAAACCACACATACACACACACACACACGCACACACAAAAATACTGTAATACCAAAACCGAGAGAGCAACGTAGCTACGTAGGAGCTTAGAGGAGAGAGACGCGACGCGTGTATTTTAATTAATCCAAGAAAGAAAGAAAGAAAAAAGGAAAACAGACGAGAGAGAAAGAGAGAAACTCGTGAAGCAATTGCATGAGAGTGCAATCCGTATTACATGTGGGAGAGCGTCAGAGGGGGAGGGAAAGAAAATGTGTGTGAAAGCGAGAAAAGAGGAAAGAATGGGAGGGAGAGAAAGGGAAGCGCGTGAGAGTATAAGACGGAGACGAGCAAAATCGCACAGCACAAGTTAAGAGGAAGAGGAGGTTAATAAATAATTCGTAGATAGACACATTGCACAAACAGCACGAAAGTTAGATTTTATATATATATATATACATATATATATATATGTATAGAGACGAGTTAAGTTTTTTTTTGTGTCCACGCGTGCCTTGTCCGCGCGGCAGCCGTTTACGGCGACATCCCATGCGCAATCTCATCTCATCGACGTGCTCCTCCGCCATTAAAAACTATCCGCTCGCTGAAAGAGGATCGGAGAAGAGGCGGGAAACGACGAGGTGATAGCGCGAGCAGTTTCAATACTTGAAAAGAGATGGGAAGAGCGGGTGAAAACTTATTGCAAACCCGTCTCCGTTATCTCCGCGCTCGATCTTTTGTATCTTCATCGTTCTGCTTCTTGCTCGTCATATCTATATATATATTTTATATATATATATTATATATATGTATTATATATATATTTTACCACCGCCCCTTCTCACCCCCGTCGGTTTTAAGTACCGCAACTCATGCTTGTCGTGCCGATAATATCTTGTCCCTGCTTTTTCCCCGCACGTCGTCGGTCGGAGCAACGGAGGTAAATTTTGCACGGAAAACTAACGAAGCTAATTCAGTCGTAGAAATATTCCAAAGAACAAGTTTTTGTTCTTTCGTTTTTAACACATATAACGTTTGCAATTGGCAATCTAACCGCGAGCTGTGCAAAAATCGTTTCGCGAGAGATTTCGGGAAGTTGGAAATTCGAGTCTTCGTTATTGTTCTCGTTTCGGGACGAGAGAGAGATACACTGTATTCGGAGGCCTATCGAACCTTTGAAAGGCGGCGACGATTGTGACATCTCTTTGGAAAACGGAAACCTCCCTCCCCGTGTATGACACCGCGCACAACCCATAATTTTGCCCACGCGAACAGACAGGGAGGACAAGAAACGAAAAAAAAAAAAAAGAAAAAGGGAAGAGACAAAGAGACAAGAGGCTCGGCTTGGAGGTTTTTAGATTAGGGAGAGACGGTGAGAGAAGAGCACGTCGATGATAGCTGGAACAGGAACGCGAGATAGGACGAGCGATGTGGACGACTTTGTTATTAATCAAAAGACAGACGGGTCTCGTGTGCTTTAAGCGAATCAAAAGCGTGTGTGTGTGTTTGACGTTTCTCAATCAAAAACCGATCGATGATCAAAGTACGGATGTTTGAAATACTACGCAGCGAAGGAAGCGGGTGGCACAATCAAACCTGCTCGGCATAGCGGAGTTTAAATGTTTGCTGATGAAAGTACAGGTGTCTGTGCCAACAATCCGTCGCGATCGTGTCAATCAGCTGTAAAGAGAGTGACTTCTTCCGAACGAGACGAAAGTTCGACAATAAAAAAAAAAATCGTTGCGTTTTTTTCTTCTTTTTTTTCGCGACAAGTAATTCCGACGTCGTGTGTGCGACCGAGTTAAGAATACTTTAATTTCGCCGCTGTGAATCACGCACTTTATTGGCTGCGTCGCCTTTTGCTTCTGTTTGATTTGCCGCTTGCCAGAAAAAAGGTGTTCCGGACGAGAAGGAGAAGATCATTTCACATATGTATAACATCATTGCTGTTTTTCCATTTTTTGTAACACATTTATTATAGACAAGGGGGATGTGTTGAGGAGAGAATATTTTTGCCAGATTTATTTCTCATTTGTCTTATTGTTGGTATGTTACTATATAGACATGTATTTATATATTTCATAATTGATTACCTGCACACACAATTTTCTGGATTGAATGCATTTTATAATAGCCTTATCTCTATGAATTTTGTTATGTCTTTGATTTTTTCTGCAATATAGGAATTATTATATCATGCACGCTCTCGCACGTAATGTTTAAAAAAAACAAAAAAAAAACAAAAAAACAAACCCACGTCCGACAGTCGCGTCGGACGGGAACACACATATGTTTCTTGCCAATTTTGCATGCCGATCAAGAACATCGAGTTGTTTTTTTGTCATTTTGTCAATTGAGTTCTCTCTCGTAACCTGCACAGTTTCAATTCAATGTTGCGTTATTTCGCGCCACACACTCGTCAAGTAGTTATTAAAAGAAAAAACAGTTTTTTTTCACGGTGAAAATATTTAAGAATTGAAAGAAAGAGAGAGAGAGAGTGTGTGTATGTGTGTGTGTGTGTGAGAAAGAGTGAAACTATCGGAGAGTGTGCGGATGTACGGAATGGACTGCAGGTTACAATCGCGATTCACACACAACTTTTTCATTAATTAAAATCTATATAGTTTTTTTTTTTTTTAAAGAAAGACAGAGAAAAAAAAATCGTCATGCTAACCGAATCTCGTTTTCCGATAGAAATTGGGCGACTAGCCTCGAGGACACGGCACGAGTATACAAAGAGAAAGCAACAAAATTATAAATAAATATATATACATACATATAAATACAAGAAATGCATATATATTATATATAAATATATATAAAAATATATATATATATATAAATATATATATATATATATATACTTGCGCGCAGCGGCGGCGAGAGCTGTTATTTTCAATCGTCGTGCGTAAAGATGAAAAAAAAAAAAAATGAAAAAAAGGAAAGAAAGCAAGAAAACCACAAGAAACGCTGTGCGTGAGAAAGTTAGCTCTTAAGAAAAAGCGCGACATGAAGAAAACATATATAAGGAATAAAAGAAAAAAAATATCGTGTACATTATTAGTTAGGCGAATGGAAATATAAAAAAAAATATATATATATATAGGTTATATATTTTTGTGAAAGGTGGAACGAGCGAGGGGAGGGAGGGGGGAACACCCGAGAGAGAGATAGAAAGAGAGAGAGATCGAGTGGTAAGAGGGACCCAAACGGTAGATTGTAATAACGAATTATATGCAATAAGAACTTGTTACCGCGCGCGCGTGTGTTTGCATCTTGTCAATCAAATTTCTCTGTACAGTAACGTAAAAAAAAACCGCGGAGGCGTTTAAAAACCAGCAAACGGGGGGAGGGGGGGATATTTATAATTAATTGGAATAATACCGGCACACACGCTCTACTTTTACGTTCCTTAAGAAAAAAAACAAACAAACGTTCCGCCCAATCGCTCCCCTTACCGAATCGCTCGCTACGCATTCCGACTCGATTCCACCTTCGACAGAGAGAAAAAGTGAGGGATCCCCGCATTTTCTTCCAAAGAAGTCGCGGACGGCCCGATCTTGTAAAAAGTATTTGAAGAGAAAAAAAAAACGGCGCCTTAAGGATATTATATTGAGGCGTGTTATTAAAAAAAAAAAAAAAAAACCGTAGTCCCGTGCGTCTAGGACGTACGACCGAGTGGAAGTCTAGCCGATTTGAACGAACCGTCGCGTTGAACGGATTTAAATGAAGAAAAAAAAACCAAAATGTAGCATATAAAGTGTGATAGATAGATAATTATTAATGTAATCCGACTTAGTAGGCAAAAAGAAATGAAAGGGGGCCGCGGGATGAATCGTGGATGAAAAAACGACAGACGGCGGGGATGCGTGTGAACCTGGGGGCGAAGCAGACTGTGAAAAAAATAAAAAACCAAAAAAAAAAAAATCAGGGGGGCAAAACTCGACGAAAGCCACAGCATAGAGCGTAAAAAAAAAAGAAGAAAGCAACAACAATGGCAAGAAATCCACTTACTGGTACCTAAGTCACCCGGTCCGGGGATAAAGAAAAAGGGACATGCGCGCGCGTACGCGACGTGTATAAAGAGAAAAAAAGAAAATATTGTACGCGTAATGTAAATACACACAACACCAAAGTACACAAAAGTGCACACAAAGCATACGTGTAGAACGTAGGAGCGAAGAAAAAAAAAAAAAACTAAGCAAGAAAGCTCTAGACGTAGTCTAGTCTAGTCTAGCTTGTCGATCACTAGGGTTAAACGAAATAAAAAATAAAAAAAAGCGTTCATAAGAAATAGTGCAATAACTAATATCCGCAAGTTATTACTCAAGCACCCTTATACAAAACGGCAGGACACACACAAAGACACAGACACGTGTATATGATGCAGATACACCAGAGAAAACACACATACGTTACATATACAGACGCATACATCAGGATACACGCGTGCTGCGGCTGCTGCCTCCATCCTTTTTACCTCCCCCTCCCACCCCCCGCGCGCGCGCGCGCGCCCTCAAGTCGCAGTTCTCAGGTTTCTCTTCTACCTTTAAAAATCGGGCAAACACGTAACCAAACGGCGCGTGATTCGCGCCATTTCGAGAGATTTTTGTGGCATCGTACGAGCTTCTCTCGCGCGACCCATCGCCGGCGCATCGAATCGCTCGCATTCTCGAGTTGCAACAAAATTCAATGCGTGCCTTCCCTTTCTTCCTCGCTCCTCGATTCTCGTCACGTAGCGTGTTTCCTCTCTTCTTCAACCCCGGCCACAACCGCTCCCCCCTCCTCTGTGTCATTTCGACTCTTCCTCAACCCTTTACTCTCTCCGCACATATTCTCCAACCTCTTCTCCAACCCCCTTCCTCCCTCCCTCCCTCTCGTGTTCTCTTATTTGTTTCCACGACTGATGTCCTGTTGCCGCGCGCGTTTTCTCCGCGCCCCGCGAGCGGGCCTTACCTCTCTTGCGGAGATTTAACCAAACGATATAGTCGACAATCATTAAAGAAACATACATTTAGAGACTTGTACGTGTTCTTTTCACCGACGAAGGGGGGGAAATAGAGGTATTAATTATCGTAACCGTTTGTGCACAAAAGCCCTCAGCCGTTTGGAACAAAACGGAGGAGGTGGCGTCGGTCCTGGAGGGAAGTAAGAGAGCGCGCAAAGGCGTATTGATTGCCTGCGATGCTACCCTATCGTGTTCGCAATACTTTTTGCCCTATCGCGAAAGTGTACACCCGCTAAACGCGATCTCGATATCGATCGACACCCGCGCGCAGGCACCCCACGCACACACGAAACATATCATCGAGCCAATCAGCCAATCCCACCGCTCCTATAATTAAAAAAAAAAAAACACTTATGAGGAAACGTGGAACGCAAATTAAGCAATTAGCGCTTCGAGTTTTAACTCACAGCTGTGTTCGCGAGAGAGCATCTTCTCTTTATTTTTCTCTCTCTTTTCGCGACGACGGCGGGAGAAAACGCTTAGGAAAACGCAAAAGTCCGGCGCCGCGACGAAGTTTATTGCGGGGAGGGGGAGAGAGGGGGGCAAAACCGCATTCGCGATTATCACAGAGTCGCGAATATACAAAAAAAAAAAAAAAGAAGTAGC
>QVOA01004667.1:0-18539 GCA_014825685.1 Pseudomyrmex cubaensis | reverse complement strand
GGCAGTTCTTTTTTTTTTTTTTTTTCAGATATCATTACACTCAAGGAGCAGATGCAGCAAGCGCGGCATCCCTCTCAGTCACCCTTCGCGAAGCCGCCACGAGAAGAGAAGAAGATCCCCTCATCTATCCCCCCGCGGAGCAGAATAGAGCGAGAACAATCTTCCCTTTATAGGAGAGACATACGAAGCCATTCGGGAATCCTGGGAACCGTTTTCGTCTCCCGTTCCTCTCCTCTCTCCCTCCGCCAAGTTTTCTCTGTCTTTCGCCCAACGAGAGAGCAATTATTTTCACAGCTTGGAATCTTCGTGCGCAAACAATGCCTGTGGCGCGCGCGTTCGTCGCAGCGCGAACGATGCGCTCTCGCCGCAACGCAGCCGTCGCGGAGCCGCGCAAACGTGACGTCGGCGTCGTCGTGAGGCTTAAAGCGGGGAAAGTCCGCAGAATGCCGCGAAGGATGCCACGAGGCTTCGCTCCAAACAAGGTTTACCGACTAAGTGTTGCGCTACTCGTCTCTCTGACAAAAATACCTCGAAACATGACAGTGCGTTGGCTCTTTTTAACGAAACCGATCGGGAGACTCATTAGTTGCGTCCAATGGTGTTTCAGGCACCTTTTCTTAGGTATGAAGTCCCTTTTTTAAGGTATGAAGAAATCTCTCTCTTCCGTAAGTCGAAGCAAACTGCGGTGAATTTTTTGAAATGGAAACAGGGGATTCGAAAGCACGTTTGTGTTTGTTGAATCTTTTTTCCGTGAAAATATTTACTTAAATCTGCCGAACAATTGTTCCGTTCACGAAAGGTTAAAAAGAACCAATTGTCGGCCAGATATTGGCGGCAGACACGATTGGCGCGGCCAAAAAGAGAATGTGAGGCAAATATTATGGAAACAATGTTTTCAAAACCAAATTAATTAGAGGATAAATCAGGGTTCGATTTTTAAGAAGGTAAACAATTGATAGACTGGCGGCAGCTTCAAGATCAGACGTTGGGGTTTTGTAAACACTTTTGAAGTCTAGGAAAGACTTTTACAAAATTTAAATCGATGAACGAGCTATCCGCCAATTTGCAAAACATGGTTTTCGAGATAAACGCGTTTAACGAGACGCGAAAAATGTAAAAAAAAAAAAATTGATTTTTTCGAGACTCCTGGCTGAAATATTTGCTTTCTCTGAGAGAAATTTTAACTGTTTTGCTATATGTGCTCACACATATTTCGCCCTCCAGCCAGGCTTTTTATTTCAAAAAACCGCAACAAACGCGCCTTTCTGACTCTTTTTCATTCTCTCGTTTTCTCTTTCTGCCATAATGTGATGAAATATCATCTGCGTCTTCGTGATGCACTCATACACGTATAGGCCCGCGCGGCGCGGCCGCAGCTCGCGCGAAACACGACGAAGTATGTTAATGCCGCTCATAAAGCTCCGCAACAGGTTCATTTCTCCGAAAGGCTCGGCGCTCGCGAAAATCCACGGAGAGATGCGTTCGCACGTACGACGGCCGTTTGTCACTTGGACACCTGAAAAATTCTTACGAAACCGCGCGTCGTGCTCGCTTATGCGGCCGCAGGTTCGTTTTGTTGTTAACGAGCAACAACGGCCGCGTTGCATCTTCGATGCTGCCGGCGTGTTGGTTTTGGAAGACGAGAGATTCGCACGCGCTTGTCGAGGGAGCGCAGCCCAAGAGAGTCTTCGATCCCGATTCTCATTTCCGAGATCGACCGAGATGTATTTATTTGTTTACAAATGCAATTGTAACTACATTTAAATTAAGATAAAAAATTACCGTCTCGTTAATTTTTAAACGGTTTCATCATTAAATTAATAATTTTTTTTTTTATCACAAGTGCAATTGTGACTACGTTTATTTAAATTAAAAGCGTATATCAATTTTTTTAACAGTGAATCGGCTCCCTAAGTTAATTTTTAATTTACGATCTTGGAACTTATTTTGTTATCAATTTTTTAACGTAAAAAATTAAAATCTTCTAACTTCTCTTTGATTCTCAAGTAACTTAGCTTCCATTATTAAATTTTATCAAACACACACAGACTTTCTTTCTCGGTTTTTTCACTCGCTCTGATATTTTCTTTACACCGCCATACCTTTTTTTTAAGGGCACACGTTCCGAGATAAAAAGCCATACGTTTCGAGGCGATAACAGGATCAGATTTTAACGCTTTTAAAAGCGATCCTTTGATCGAGAAACAAGCATTAGCCGGTAGACGTCAAGCCAAACGAAACCCCTTCGTTAGCGAAGATACTTAGACTAATCTCGCAATCAATCTTGGGGTAGGCACGGCCGGAAGCCAACAGCTGCCGCATCCAAGTCGATGACGTCACTGACGTCGCGAAAGATCACTTCCCTTTGCAGCATCCCATATTCGAAGTGAGCGACTCGCTCTCTCTCCACCTATATTTCTACTTTCCCACCCTTAGTCAGCTGACGGCGTCACCTTGTGCGCCGCCCGAGACAGCTGCTTCTTACCTTTAATCGTCCGTGTCGTCGGCGAAGAAACGAAATGTTTACCCCGTCCAGAGATCTTTCATTTTCGAATCCATCGTTTCCAAGCGTTTTCGATCCTTTCGGAAAATTTGTCTTTTTTTTTTTATAAATTTACATGTTGCGAATTTATAAATTTACACAAAGTGATTTATTTCCATTGTCCCTTTGCGCGCGAGTAATTTTTCGTTTAGTTTATAATTTTATCAAAGACATTAATCGCGTACGTAATCTCTCAGTACAATAAAGAAACAATATCCGCGAGATACAAATCGCATGATTTTTAAATTCACGTCCCCAGCTGCCGTTACGCAAACATAAATTTTTTTCCGTGACTCGCCAAGTTTAATTTACGTTATATTTGCAGTCACATATCTGTTTTTATTGCTTGTTTGGAGAACGAAAAGACCCCGTCGCGGTGACCTACAACCTCCGGCCGGCGTGGCGGATTACACGCTCGTGTCTCACGGGTCAAGATCATCGTACGGCCATTAGCCGCGCTCGCCACCTCATAATCCGTCGACACATGACCCTGACTGACCGGAAAGACACCCGGAAGGACCGCTCGTCCTCCTCCTCCGGCCGGAAGACCAGAATCGCCGGAACATCAAGCGAGGAACGTGCCAATCCTGTTCGACAACGATCTCGTCCTCGAACCGTTCTCCCTGTCATGTTCGGCCTGACGTCTTGTTTTTTTTTTTTTTTTTCGATCTTGATGCAATAATAACGCGAGCAAACTTCGTGCGCGTCGCAAAAGTATTCGCGTGTGTGATTTGAAATTGTAAAAAAATATTCGCAGCTTGTGCGGGATCTCTTGTAGATCAAGAAATAGAAAAGAAACACGTTGAGATTTCGTCATTGTCTTAAGGTCAGGTCTAGTATCTGATATGCGTTACATTACATTGTTAGTTTTTTTTACTTTGTTTTATTTTATTTCTCAAGACTGACGTAAATCGCGTAATCGTGCGATTATTTATTTTGCGCGCGCGACGCCACGCGGTTGATGAAGAAGTGGAATACTCCCTTCTTTCTCATGAGGTACGAGCTTACGCTTCGCCCGAGAAGAAGAATGACGCGCGAATAACAAATGTGAACAATAAAAATAAATTTACATGACGGGTCTTCGAAGATTCTCGCGATCCGACCGACTGTTCCCCTGATTATTAGCAACACTTCTCCTCCGAGCCGGACAGTTCGTTGACACATGACCCGGAGGTAAATGACGAGGAACCGTCCCGCGGGCAACAACTGGCCCGATATATATATGAAGAGGTCACGTACGTACGTGCCGCCGATCCTGTTTATTCCCCGAGAACGAGATTCTAAAAAACCTTTACCATCCACGCGTCTCACCGTTGACCCGGACCGACGCCGAATCTGGAAGAACCGACCGTTAACTAAGTGTCTACGGCTTGACAGTGACGTCCGTTCGGTCGTTGAGACACGGTCGTGTCGCGCAACCTGATTGTAACCTTACGGCGCGCGTGCTGAACATTTTCGTTCGCGCGAAATGGAGCGCGATAACTCGTTTCCGGTTCGAGCCCGCTCTCTCTCTCTCTCTCTCTCTCGCGGGCCTCCCGACCCGAGATCGCGCGGTCTTCCCCGCGATGACCCCCGTGAGTCCCACGGGGCGACCTCTCCGATTATCACTCCGGCCGAGCTTTTAACTCACGGCGACCGCCTCTATATCGCTAAGTTTATCTCGTGTTGCGCGGATCGGGCTTCGTCCCGATCGAGGGATCGGATTCGGCGGGTAATTAGTCCGGTTTATTGCGAGGGTTACCTTTGTCGTGGTATTTATGGGGATTTCGAGAGCACGACTTCGCGGCTTCTTCTTCGTGGTCGCGCTTTGGGTCTCATATACGGCGAACCGAACGAGAGAACAACTCTGTTAGTTATATAAAGCGATGTGTAATGACGATAAGATTCGATCGTGTAAAGAAATATTGCTTGCGAAGCCACGAACGGGGGTAAGGGGGAGGACTATCTCGATATCTGCCTCTTTTGTCAATTTTTTGACCGGAGAAATTTATTTCTTCATTAAATTGGAATTTCTAAGAGGAAATTTTCCTGGAAAACTGAAAAATGATTCTTAAAATTTTTAATGATTCTTAAAAAGGGGGAGGACTATCTCGATATCTGCCTCTTTTGTCAATTTTTTGACCGGAGAAATTTATTTCTTCATTAAAAATTGGAATTTCTAAGAGGAAATTTTCCTGGAAAACCGAAAAATAATTCTTAAAATTTAAAAAATTTTAAATTTTTTAAATTTTTTATTCTTTTGTTTTATTCATTTTTTATTTTCAATGCATATATTGCTCCGCATTAGACCGCGCAGATCTTTAACTTTCTTAATATTACGAACTTTCGAAAAATTGCTTCGCGGATATAAATTCTAGACGTTTTACCGAATCAAAAAACAATTAATTGTTCTGACCTGCCAGGTCAAAATCTCTCTTTAATTAGCGAAAACGAAAGAGTCTAGTGCACGGATGTGCTTAGACGCTTAGCTTACAAATAGCAAAATTCTGCCTGGATTTAAAGTCCAGTTTAATTCCTTTTAGTGTCTTTTCCTCAGTTAACGCTAAGCTCGCAGTTACTGTTTTATGTTCGAGATTATTTAAATTTTCCCATAAGTTGCGTATGTGTGTGTGTGTGTGCTTGCTGGTATTTGCATAGGTCCGTCCGGTCGGCGGACATCCTGCCGAAAAGTAAATGGCGCGCCAGATGAGATTTGACAGCCAACAATTCCGAAAAGCTAAGACGTCGTGATATATTCGACCCGTGTGCATGTGTGCGGATACCAGTTTGAATTAAGAGACGTTCTTAGAGCCGTGACACACGGGTGAAATCCGACGGATGGAACCCTTCGCGTTTTGCATCCGCGTACAAGCGACGCTTCGTTCTCCAATTTTGCAATCAATTTCGCATCGTGTTTTCGCATTTTTATTCTTCACTTCTCTTTCTGAACAATTAAGTTAATCAATTTGAATTTACTTCGACGAGATTTTAATTACTTTTTTTGCAAATATTTAAAAGAGAGAAAAAAATGTTTTTTATACAAGTGCAAAAGCATTTTTTAATATTTTATATCACGTACATATCTAAAAATATTTATTTAATTGTATTTAAAAAAAAGATTAAATCAGCAGTTGCTTTTCTTGAAAAACTTTTACGCGCATAGTATTTGCAACAATTTTTAAAAACTGTTTTATCTCACAACTTCTAAAAATTGCACACGCCAAAAAAATGTTTAGATTTAGATAGTAACTTGTGGAACCTGATACGTGTGTGAGTTAATCTATTTTCAAAGCAACCGCCGAAGTTATCCGGACGGGCAGCGTGAAATATCACTTTTTAAGAACGGGGTGTATGTGTGTCAATTTTCTTTGCTTTTTCGTTGGCCGTCACATGTGAAACGATATCCTAATGGGACTTTGACGAGTGCTCGCTCGATGGTCAGAGGTCCGGAGATGAAAAACCGGAAGTCGAACGTCAAGGGTCAGAGTTGTGAGTCAATGGTCGTCAGTTCGAATTCTGGTTGCACGATGCGAAAACGAGTCAATTCTTCGCGGCGATCGACCTTTGTTGCTCCTCCTGCGAGGAAGGGATCAATTCTCCCTGACCAATGAAAGGGAAAATCTCGCCACCACCTGTTCCTTCACCACGAAACGTTCGCATTTATTTTATGCGGGAACAGGTTTGCGCGAACAATAATCTCGAGAAGAGAAATTGAAAGTGTTGTCGGAATCGCACGCGCGTCTCGCGAGCTTGCATATTTATTTATTTCGTTGTTGTGGTCGACGCGAGATCCGGTTTTTTTTTCTTTTTTTTATTCCGACAAAAAACCGCAGCACATTTACAAGCGAAACAATTTGCGCGGGATATTTATGTAAAAAGAAGAAACGGACAAACGTTAAACATTTATATCCGACTAACGCAAGTTTATTTATGCGTCGGGTTATTAATGTCTCATTGGGAAAAAAGGAAATTGATGATACGTTTAGAATACAAATTGCGACATTATACAAAATCTTATGTTAACAACGCCATTAACATTATCGAACGATAATTCACGCGGCAATTTGGAACCGCGAAACGTGCGTGAGAGAAATATTTGCAATCGCAATAATTCCCGTGTGAGAGAAGATAACGACACTACATGGGGATAATTTGACGAGTTGATTTATCTGTTCGTAATTTATACGCGCCTGAGAGATACTTTTGAGATACGCTCGCGATTTTGTTTATTTTTTTTTCCTCCACATCTACGCGAAAAAAATTTATTCGAGTTTAATTACAGTCCCGATTGAAAGATCGCTAATTTATTCCTAATTAAAAATTCGCAGACACGAGGAAACCGATAAGTCCATTTTATCGAGGTATCGGTCAGAGACTCTCGATTTTTCGGAGAAAAAAAAACTATTTGAACGAAACACTTTTTCTTTAACCTTCTCGAAAGTCACGTAATATTTTTGGCCTTTCCAATGAGAGACTGACCCCCTCGATGAGAAGGAATTAGCGACTTGTTTCCGCGAAAGCTCTCCCGGAGTCTTAAACCCGGCAAGGATGAGCTCCCGTTGCCGGTGGTTCTGTTCGCGATACAATAGCGTCCCGCGGCGCGAGCGCGCATTATACCGCCCGGATATTTCTTCGCTCCGCGCTCCGGTGTCTCTCGCGCAAAAGGGAATATATGGCCCCTAACCGTCTCCCATTATGCGCGCACCGATCGAGGGGCCCGTTTCGAATCTCCAGGAAGGGGTGCCTGTAGCACCTTCCGTTTGCCGGCCCGAAATCGGGAGAGAGCGAGGCAACAAAAAGAATCTCCGAGAGAGTTTGCTGTCCCGGACGCGGAAGAAAAGGGGTGCGAGACACGAACTAGTCGGTCAGGGATGATGCTGTGGGAATGTTCTCACAGACGACATAGAGATCACCTGTAACCCCATATTGTGAATCCGAATGACGGACCTCTCGAGAGCGGAGGAATACGCTTATACCCCCCCCCTCCGACGATCGGTGTCTCATTTGTAGCCGATAGATAATCGGAATCTCGAGCTTCTTGCGCGCGATTTCGTTGGATCATTTCTCGAGAGACGAAGTTTTCGCGCGACATGTAGATTATATACTTTCGACCTGCTATCGAGCGAGCTTCGGGGCGGAAAAAAGTCGGGAGAAACTTTCGCGTTACATTTGTACGTAACAACGGGACAACTTCGGCGCGTCATTATCGAAAGTTAGGGAAACTGACCAATATATTATGCCAGTAAAGCTCGAAGTTGCGCGTGGCAATTTAATGAAATTTCCGGGAGAGCGCGGGAAATTGTCGCGACAAAAAGAAACGCGATCGAACAGCGATTTTCCGCGCGCGATTTGCTTCCTGAATTTTTACTGTTGCGGAGCAAACACACGGGTGAAAGGCTGTTTTTCCCCGAAAGAGGCCGTTTGATAATACTCGCAATCTGCTATCTCAAATATTTGGCGTTTGCTCTCTCTCTCTCTCTCTCTCTTTCGCGAGAGTGGAATTAATCGCCGAGCTTGACGCGCAGGGACGAGCTCCGCGAAAATTTTGCACGGGCAGTAAAGGCTTGGTGAAATGTGAAGCGAAAATATATATCTCCGGCGGACCACCGCCGAAGGCTTCCCTCCCTCCCTCCTTCCTCTCCTCTCGGTATCTTTTCTCGCGCATCAAGAAACACGCGCAACCCTTCGGCCAACGAACATGGGGCCGCCCCTTTTAATTTTAATTTCCTAGCAAAATCCCCTCCTTTGTAAGTAGAGCGAGTAGAGCGGGCTAGTCGATTACCGGAGTGAAACAGGGCGGGCGAGAAGAGGATGAAACAACCGCCGCCGCCGACCGACGACGGCAGAGTGACAGAAAAAGAAAAATGTGAGGAAGGAGGAGGGAAAAGATGGGGTGCAGCAACGCTAGCGGTGAGGAGCTACGGTTTTCCACGCACATCATCCCTTTTACATTTTAATTTCTCCCCTTTTGCACCGGCTTTTCCCGAAGAGTCTTCCGTCTCTCGTTTTCGCCCCTTCCACCGCCTAGGTAGTAGCATCCCTTTAACATTATAATGTTCCCTCTCTGTGTGCGTCGGTGCCTTCTTGTCGCCTGCTCTTTTTCTCTCTCTCTCTCTCTGTCACTCTCGCGCGCGCGCGCGCGCCCTTTGCCCTCCCGCCTCTGCTTCGCTCAATTTTTTTTTCTACCCCTTCGACGGTGTAACGTACCGATTTATGGGTTAGCAGGCGAAATTCTAAGGAAATGTTATGCCACCGACCTGGAATCAATGTGAAAACCGTTGAAGGTGATCGAGCGAGGCACTTTGAAGCGCGGCGTCGTGCTTGGGTGGTCGAGATTACACGTATTCAAAAATCGCGATGTATATAGTCGCATAAATAAGGAGGAATTGTGTGATTAAAAAAAAAAAAACTTTTGTGCATAAATTATCATTCCAGCTGAGATAATAATAAATGTCTGGTCTTAAGAAACGCAATCTTCTAAAAAAAGAGAGAGAGAGACTTTTTCTTTGAATATTTTTGCATACGCTTAAAAGTTTTGCGTAAAAAACGATTGATGTCATAAAAAACGCATCTAAAAATTAAACTATTGAATTGATTTTGCAATACAATCTAGTTTTCAAGATTTTATTATTTGTATTTTTTGAAAAAAAAAATACAGATTATATATTTCAAAGAAATGAGTATTTTTACAGAGTTCGGATGATTTTTAAAATGTGCTTTCCATACGTCGCCACTTTCCCGGCGCGCTTGGGAATTTTATCCAATATATACGACACATTCTCAGATGTATAAAAATTTTATTGAATCTCTTGAAACTCTCACCGCGATCTTTCGTCCCCCCCTCCCCCCGTTCCCTCCTCGTCGACCGCGTCGTCCGGAATCTATCGCACGATTTCTAAACATATGCATTCCCCCCCCTTTCCCCCCGTTGTCGAATGGAATCAATAACGGAGACCGTTGGAACGATCGCTCGGATTATCGGAGCGCACCCGAAAATCTATCTATCATACGAGGAAAAAAACGAAGATTGAAACCGCGCTCATGTGTGTGCGTGCGTGCGAGATCACGGCGTACATTACTACAAAACCGACGTGACGGAAATTGGATTAAAGTGTCGGAATTATTCGCGGGGACTTTGCATATATAGACGTGCGTGCGCGCTCGAACGTATCTCGGCAATTGTCCCACGGCACAATATGCGCGCCGTGTGTGTGTGTGTGCGTATGTATATTCTATTCGGATGCAACGGAAGTTGCCTCCTGCTCCGTCGTCGAAGAAAAGATCCTCGCGACGACGAAATGTCGCGTTTTTTTCGACGGTTAGAACGGCGTTATCCGATTACAGAACGCTCTCCTGTACGTAAGCTCTTCTTCTTCACACAAATGATATCGACGAGACGAGAACTCGTATCTCCCTCACGTTTCGAAACTTCGGTGTAATTACACACGGAGGATCTCGGCGATTTCTGTTACAATCTTCTTCGAGTAAAATAGTATTTTTTTTAAGTGCACTTAAAAAGTGTTCGAAGTCTGATTTCCAATTCTCTTCGACAATTTCGAACATCAGCTAAGGTGTCAGATTAGATAAAGGTGCGTGAGACGGATTTATGTGTTTTGGATAATTTTGAGATCGGACTGTGGCAATCTGAACGTAACAGACGAGAGAAAAGCCGCAGGACAAAATCTTTTTAGCTGTTTTTTTTTTCCGATAGAGAACGTAGATGTTTTTTCTACGGCACACTCGCCCCTCAAAGTGAGGAACACGCAGGTTGAAGATACGGGGGAAAAAGTCGTTCGCAGAACGATTTGTGATTGATGATTTACATGACGGACCGCTCGGTCGTCGTCGTTGACGTCGACACACACGTTGGCCGAGGGCAAGAAACTTAGAGAATAGCCGATGACGTACGGCGCCCGCGGTCTGGCGATTTATTTTACAAGGTGCAGAAGTGCAGAGAACTCTTGACCGCCCATTGCAGTACATAACGAGTAGCCGGGGAGCACTTCTCCCAGGGAAGCTTGATGGAATACTGACAAGAAGAGAAACAACACGTCGGTCAGGACGCGAGGGTCCGTCTCTCGACGAGAGAGAGATTTGCATTTACAACGCAATTGTGCGTCCCAATGCTATATTCACCGACGATCCGTATCTATAGACCGTCGCTCTGTTGTCTCTAATACAACGTCATATGCCCGTCTCCTCGTTATAACATCAACTGTGTTTGATTTTTAATTTAACTTTATACGGTCGAGAAGAATAAAAACTGACATTTGTACGACAATTCAATAAGCGCGTCGTATAAAAACCAAGAAACAAACGATCAAACTCGAAATAACAAAAACTGATAAACAAATAATAAAATAAATACAAACTGATAGAAAAGAGAGAAATAATGAAAAAAAAAAGACAAAATTAAAATAGCGACCGAAAACACACACACACACACAGAGACTGTAGTAACGGGAAATTATTAATTAAACGGTAAACATTATCAATCGCAAGAAGATATTCAAACAGTCTTTGCGCTGAAGATACAATAAGGGAAGGAGAAAGAGAGAGAGAGAGACGCGCGCGCGATTATTATTCATTATTAAACCGGCGGCCACTACGTAAGCGATTCGGTGTTTTCCTTGTAAATATGTCGGCGCTCTCAGCACTCTCGAGAATGGCTACCAGCAAGATGGAGCAGAAATTATCCTTCGCCAAATATTGTCCCGCGCCAGGATCTACAATCGGGAACATCGCGCGCGCACTGACCGCTTCGCGCGCGCGGAACGAGAGCGAGAACAAAAGAAGAGAGAGAGAGAGAGAGAGAACGCGTCCCGGGGATCCTGGGGACCCCGAGCGAGCGCGCACGGTCGTCGCCGTGAATCTTTGGATTAAGACGAGCTGACGCGGCACGTGCTAGATCTTCTCAATGCCGGCCTCCACGAGGCACCATCGAGTGACCATTGGTCATTGTCGCAGGAGGGAACGCAAAAAGGAAAGAGAACCGGTTGCCACCTGCCAGGATAAACGGCAGCACGCGCTAGCGCAACGCTACGCGGTCCAGCGATCGTTTCAAAAGGGACGATCGTGAATAAAAGCGCTATTATAAGAGCCGCTTGATTGAGAAAAATCAAAAGGATTGAACAGTCGTCATTTGTGTTGCCAAGAGACAAACCGAAGTTTCGCGAAGGTGAATCGTTTGAAACATTGTTCTCCTGATTTTTTTTTTTTTTTTTTGAGGACTTTGAGGTTTTCCGCAAGGCATTGATAAAAAAAAAGTCGAGGGTTTCGAGTTAACGACCATGTTTAATTAATTCTGCAGAATTTCGGAGGTTGTTGCCTTGTTTGTTTGTTTGAGAAAAAATCGTTCAAAGCTCGAGCGTTTCACCAACAGACGGAAGAAAGCGTTTGTTGGTTACTGACCGTGGCGGCGACACTCGCGAATTAGCATATTATCCGTTACGGCAGTTGCCCGCCTTTTTTTTTTTTTCGCGGCGTGATCCTTCCCGCGGAGGATCAGCAGCCCTCTTCCTCTTTCTTTTTACGGTCATCAGTCGGCTCGGCACGTTGACCAGGCGCGATTCGCTACAAGCTCGTCAAAAGGCTGCCAACCTTCCCGTTTTGACCGCGCGCGAGAGACTCTCTCTCTCTCTTTCTCTGCGACTAACTACTCGCGCACGCATGCACGTTCGTGATCGAAGACGTACACGTTGTCCGGCAAACAATGGGAAATCCCGGCCGGTCGTCGCCGGAATGAAATCGGATAGGATTGGCCAACGCCCCGGGATCGTGACCTGCGCTGGTCCTCCTGGCAACACCTTCTTGGACGCTGTTCACGTGGAAGGGGTAGTCAGAAATTCAATTCCACCCCGAACGACGTCGGTGCCGGACGCAGATTTCTCCGTCGTGGACGACGCGCGTTTTCCGTCGTCTTACACTGAAGATTTTTACCACCACTGTGAAAAGAAATCGTAATCCCTCGGCGATCTCGCGCCGAGAGGTTCGAATTTTTTTCACAATAATTTGCAAAAGATTGCTCAAAGGAGTATTTTTTCCCGAACAGTCAATCTAGAAAAGTACACGATGCATTTTAACTTTTTCTCAGATTTATTAAATAAATATTTTATACCAATAAGCCATTCGAGAGAGAAAAAGGAAGAAATGCGGTTTTTCCAAAAGAAAATCGAGTGACTCGAACAGAACGTCGCTCGCAATCACCGATCGAGTCAATGCGAGGTTTTTCTATTGGAGAGAAACTACATTTTTTTCTTGCATTGTGTTTTCGGCGACGTCAATTATTTTTCTAGGATTTCGATCGATCGATCCACGTGATACCGCAACCTTTTCACTCCCGGTTATGCGACCCCGGACTTAGCGGTAAAGATACGTTGCTTTCCCCTTTGACCTCTTGCCCGGCACGAATTACACGCTCGTCAAAGTTAATGACACCGGTAATGATCGTTCGGTTTATGAGGCGTTCTCTCTCTCTCTCTCTCTCTCTCTCCCCGCTTACCCCGAAAGGGAACCACCGCGGAAGAGAGGGAGGAGGGTCCCGGAGGATCCTCGATGACTGATGGTCATCGCACGACCAGTGGACAGCGTCGGGTTAAGGGTCAGATCTTCAGCTAATCCTGATTAATCGCGGGTCCTCGTGTCTTCTTTTCTTCAAGTACGAAACAACAGGGGAAAGGGGTTGCATTTGAAAAATTTCCGACGAGCGGTTGCGAGCTCGTGACCGTCGCGTTTCGGATTCGTTTCGGGAAATCCGTATCGATTATATACCGCGGTCTCTCGGATCAGAGGAAAGCCCGCGAGGATTGAATCATCGAGCCGATGAAGCGGAAATGATGCCGCAGCAATATGCCAATTAAATTCTAAATCATTATATTTATTTATTTATTTATTTTTGTATATATGCGATCTGTGCAAAAACATTTTGAAAACAATTTTTGTAGCAAATGCGTCAAGGGATGAAAAAAAAGCTTCGTACACATACATTTGCCGAGCGACGAGTGGCGAGCGGAAGAATGCGGATTTTCGGTATCCGGCAACGACGACGTGAAATCCAATTTCGAGCTAGCCGGTTTATAACTGCATTCGAGGAAGGAATTTTTGCGCAGGAAGCTACTAGCCGCAATCAACTTTACGAGATTTTCTAAGAGAAGAGATACACATTCGACTTGAAGAAACGTCTAATACGATAAAATTCTTCTTTGGCCAAGTAAGACTCGCATCGGGGACGTTACAATATTAGCGAGAAGAGAGAATTTTTCTTCACGAGCAAAACTCGAGCGAAACGAATCGCACGTGTACGTCAATTTAATTATTGACTTTAATTTATGTTGCGCAAGTCCATTTATACGCCGGGTACTTTTTACTCATCTTTTGTAACTGCCCTGATAACGTTTGTTAAAAAAAAATAATTATTAGACACGTAAATATTAATTGCAATCACAACAATTTCCAACGTTTCGAGTATTTGAAATATTTTTTATTATTATTTTGTGGCTCTACGTAACATAAATACTTTGTTACAATTTTATTTGTTAAATGTTCGGCAATTCGATAATTTTTTCTCTATGATAAAAATCATCACATTGACGTGAGTGAGAAAAAAACGTACGTGCCTGTACCGGAAACGCGACTCGTCCAATGGTCTTCCGATGCGATTTCGATTCACATTTTAGCCGGTGAGTTTCAGACGTATTACTAATATCCATTATAGCGACACGCGATGCAGTCGGAGGAGGACCGGTAACGTATATACGAGGCGCGCAAGAACGCGTCGCGCGCATTACGTCCATCCGCAACGCAGAAAAACCTCCCGGCGAGACACGCCGGAGGGATTACGGTCCTCCGATGCTGCGGCGTGTGAGATGCAGGTCATCATCTCTCACGCGCGTCCATTTCCCTCCCCTTCTCTCCTCCCCTAATGAAAGCCGAAGGAGAAGCGCGAAGGACGCGTGCGGAGAGAGAAAGAGAGAGAGAGATCAGAGGAGGAACCGTTGTCCTGCGGGACGTCCTCCGGACACCAGGTGGCCGGGATCGGGGGCCATTACGCTCGTGGATTAATTGTGATGCAAAAACTCACGGTGGCTAACGGAGTGATAGGAGTGTCCGTCTTCAACGGACCGCATTCCGGCTCGGCCCGGCCTTTTTGTTACGCCGTCGGCCGAAGAGTGAGAGAGAGAGAGAGAGAAAGAGAGAGATCGCGCGCGGCATAAGTTATCAGCGTGATTAAACAAGGGATCGTCCCGATGCGTTTTGAAACTCCCGGCAACGGTCAAGTTGTTGCAAGTAGCGACGAAGACGCGGAAGGATTTTATCAAATCTGAATGGAAGTGATTTTGATTTTACTCGTCTTGAATTTTTTTCATAATCGATATTTTCGGTATTTAAGTAAATATTCCTCAATGAGCACCAGATAAGTGCCACTGATCGGACATTCATTACAGAAATAATTACAATAAAATATTTACACGTGCAAAGTGTGTTAGAAACTAATAATTAAAATGTCTAATAATTATTTCTTTAATAAATTAACCGTCATTGGAAAACATTTTTATATATTGTATATACACACACATACACACACCTAGTTTCTTGTTAACTTTAAAATTCTCTCTTTTCTTAGAACAAATTCAATTTTCGTCGCTCTATCGTTTAAAAAAATTCAAGAAATTAATTCAGCGGGAAATTATCCGCAGCAATTTCTCCGCGCGTCTCTCTCTCTCTCTCGCACGAGCGTTAACTTTCTTAGGTGGTCCCTAGCTCGCAAGCTCGCGTTGGTCGTTTCGTTCCGCGCGTTCCCTAATACGGACACATCGCTTTAAAGCTGCGAAGGGAGTGAGAGTAGATGGCCCCGAGGGTGGTTGCCACGGCGGTAGTGGCCGTGAGGGCTGGGTGAGTTTTGGGGGTTGGTGATTCTAAGAGGTCCGGCGCTCACACGTGAGTCCGCGCTATAGGACCAGTAGAGTGAGAGAGGAGAAGGAGGAGGAGTTGAGGGGGGCGGAAGGGAAGGATAGCTGGTGGCGGCTCTGGTCCATGGGGCGCCAGTATTGATCTCCTAGTCCACCTCCGCAGGAGTCTCCCCTCGACCACGGTAAAAGGAGGGCGGATAGGGTGGGTAAGATGTCAGCGTGCGTACATACAAAGTAGCCCGTTCTGTCGGCCGTGTACACGCAAAGAGAGAGAGAGAGAGAGAGAGAAAGAAAGAGAGAGAGAGAGACAAAAAGAGAGAAAGTCTTGTACATTGTCCGCCTTAAATAAGTTATCCTGCGGGCGCGCTGCTCCCGGATATATACTGCGTCATAGTTTTTGGATGATACGAGACCCGCGGGTCTCGCCAGAAGAGACTTTCCTTTGGACGTGGATTAGGTCGCGCGCCGTGCGTGCTATTGATTGGATTCGGCCTGTCTTTTTTTTTTTTTTTTCGAAGGAGCGAACCTGGTAAATGCGTAACGCGTCTCTCGGTTCGGCTGCTTTTCTCGAAGCGAATTTTCCGTCCGAGTTATGTCTCGGTAACCTACTCCGTAATTTGCAACGAGTCAGTATTTTTATTGTTTTTTATTTACTTCTCGATTAAAAAACCGTAGAAGTGTAAATAAATTACGTAACCCTTAAAGAAAATTGTATACTTTCTCTGTTAAATATTGAATCGAGAGTGTTTTACGCACACACGACTTCGTAATCACGGTTTTAAATACATGTATCAATTATTCTCAGAACATAAGCTTCGAAAATTTCGCTTCCCTGGCTTTCGTAAGAGCTTAAACACTCGACGCATTTTAAGCTTCAGGCGGCAATATGTCTCGAATCCCGTTTTGGCGGCGATAAATCAAAAGCGCTTTCCTCCGAATCACGTGGCGAATCCAATGCGTCATTTTCGAGAATCGCAGAAGCCGATACATCATCCGTTACTCAAGCGAGATCCGTTTGTCACGGCGGCGTGCACGCCGATGTAATGTCCGACTTATCGTTGTGCCGCGCGTTCGAAAGCGATACGAAATCCGGTCGTTGATTTACACCTTGTCATCGGGTTACCCGGTATCCTCTGTGGCGAATGCCATTGTGTTAGAGGAGCGGATCTGCCCCGCTCGATCTGCTCTCGGTCGTGCACGCGTGTGCGTATGCGTGCGTGCGTGCGGGCGGGCGCGCGGCTTCTCCTGGCAGGAAGAGAGAAACGAAGGTACGCATCAAGGACGCGGAACCGTAATTATCCCCCCCCTCTTCCTCCGGTTTTGCGCGCGTACTCGCGTACATTCTTCTCCACCCCCGTCTTCTTCCACGTCCCATTATTCCGGGGCGCCGATGCTCCTCGTTACGCTCATGCTGGCACGTAAGCGTGAATAATGTAAGGAACGGGGAAAGGGGGAGCCGGGAGGAAAAAAGGGACGCGTGGAAAAAGCCAATAAGGGTTGTGTCCGGCGCGGGAAAACCCTACGCGCGTACAGTTACTCCCTCGGGTGTCGGGGTTATTCCTTACGGAAAGTCCTCGTCCCCCCTTCTCCCCCCCTTTCGTATTTCTTTCGTGCATATTCGCGCGGCGAATTTTTCCGATGCGAGAAAACTGCATAATAAGCGCGTTGAATATTCCGTCAAATGTATTACTCTCTACCCCCTTCTCTCTTTTTCCCCTAGTTCATTTGATATTTATTATTCACGTAATAATGTAAAGTGCATGCGACATTATATTACAAAAAAAAATAATTTTATATGTAAAATAATTTAATTTGATTTTTTTTCTGCACGCGGTCTTTCCAGTTTTATATTTTTGTGATTACGATTGTTTCACAGTCTTGTATTCGACCGCAAATTGTTTTACTCGTTAAACTTCGATTTAGTTAAATTCAGTGCAAAATAACGTTCCGCTGCAATCTTCACCCATTTTCAAACGACGATACGTGCAATTGAGAAAGCGGGGGGAAATTCTAGCCTTACTTGGTTTTCAACAAATTTGGAATATCGAGGATTGTTGAAAAATCGCGCGGGATTTCAACTTTCACTCGAACGTTCGATGAAAACTCGTGGCGATTTTCGATAGCAGGCGCAACTCCCGGTCGCGTCGTCGCTAAATTCCATAATCGCGGCGATAAACTCGGCGCCGTTATCGGTCGACGCGATCTAAAACGTCGACGCTCCCCGAGCGGCCGCTTAACGATCAATTATATCGCGCCCGATAACGCTCTCGCTCCGGAATGACTGAGATAATGAATTTTCCCTTCCCTCTCGTCCACTCCTCTCCCGTCGTCTCTCCGCGCGGTAATAGCGTGGAGCTGCGCTATGTCCAGGAACATCCTCGCTCGTCCTTCTCTCCCCTCTTTCCCCGTTTCATCGCCCCCTGCGGCACCTACGCGCATATATACACGCGTGCAAAGCCGGGGGTGTGTACACACGCGCGGATGTCGCGCGTGTCGAGCACTTGCGCGCCAACTTGGCACGGCTCTGGAAGCAATTTACATCCCGGCGTTTCTCCTACGCGATCCGTATATATAGTAGGGGGTTGGTCGAGTCTGGGAAGAGCCTGGCGCGGGGGTGAGGGGACGTTGCGCGCCAGGCGGGGCGGCTCGAGACGGCACTGGAGCATTGTAATTCAAGTAATGTAAGCTTTATGCAAAATACATGTTAGTTAGGAGTGCGCGAGAGATAGGACTACCCCTCTTTCCTCCTCCGTTTTCCCGACCTCCGCAGTTCAACCCCCTCGCAGCCTTACGGCGCCGTCCTTACGTGCTTCTCTCTGTTCAGATCCGGCACCGTGATGCTCCGGTTTCTCTCAGGTCGAGGTTTTCTCGCATTTCTCCGTCTCGCTCTCTTCCGCGCGCGAGCCCCATCTCGCTCTCTTCCTCTTCTCGTCTCGCGCGACGAATCGCCACTGGATGTAGTGGAAAGGCTACATTCTACGTTAAACTCTTGCCAGGCGTTTGTTTCCTCGCGTTAAACATAACGCGCCGCTCGCGAACGTTACGGACTTACTCCAAATATTTTTTGTTCGTTAGATAATAAAAAAAAAAAAAAAAAAAAAAAAAAAAGG
>QVOA01004666.1:0-40967 GCA_014825685.1 Pseudomyrmex cubaensis | reverse complement strand
AATTCAATTTTGATTTAATTATCACTTATTTTCTTTATCATTTATAATCTGTTATATCTTATTATTAACTAACGCAATTACTACTATTCTACTTCGTGTATTTGAGCAGAAATCTAGTTTTATATATATATATATAATTCAATTTTGATTTAATTATCACTTATTTTCTTTATCATTTATAATCTGTTATATCTTATTATTAACTATTTATCTAACGCAATTACTACTATTCTACTTCGTGTATTTGAGCAGAAATCTAGTTTTAGTGTCTAATCTTTATGTATATTTATTCTTTTTTCTGCTCTTTCTGATTTGAATGAAAAAAATGTATGCCATGACACATATTCACTTTATGAACAATAAGTATAAAAAAAGTATGTGAAAAAAAACTAAAAGAGAGACAGAAAAGGACAAAAATTATTTATTTGTAATTTATATATATTTACCTATATATAAAAAATATATAAATATAATACAATATTTTTACATACATATGTATGTATATTTACGTATTCATATATATAGTTATTCTTATATATAGTTATTCTTATATATAGTTTTTAATTATATTTTAATTATCTTGATAAACTCTGTACAAGTAATATAAATTTTTAACATTAAAACACAACATAAAGAGAAAGTAATCTACATTTGTAGCGGAATTGAACAACATAGTAAACTAACGTATACTTCTCATAAATAAATAACTGCTTTTAACGATGAATCAACTACATACTAGCTTGCGGGCAAATTTTTTATCATCATCATTTTTCGACGAAGCAAAGTGTAACTGTCAGATCATGTGTGCGTGTGAATAATCATAATTAGCTTTCTCGTAAGGCTAGGCTAAGTAAGGCGACACTATATAACATCCTAATTACACTTTATAATCTCGCATGATAACATACAATAGGTATACATAATCAAGATATCTGATAGAAGATATAAAATCTATCGTATCATGCATCTGTGTATTGAAAATACACAAGAACAGGTCTTACATGTACATATATAAATTACATTTTACTTTCTCCGCAATCATGTTGCATCTAATTCTTATTTGTTTATGTAAAAAAATACAAATTTTATATTTTCCCTTCATATTACTTCATAATCTCTTTCAATCTCGAAAATCTAATCAGATGTAACACTCATGTTCAATCTGATCCACTTGCTCATTCAAAACATATTTCACTGCCCAATTTACCGTAGGCCAAGATTCGAGCCAGAAGCCAAACGATCTTTAAGCATGCATGTGTAACTTGACCGGTTGCAGTCCGAGAGGAGATAATGACCTTCCACGGAGCTTGCCGACGGAGTAGGAGGGTCTTTGACACACTTGACGCTCAGGTGAATTGCAATCGAGAACGGAGAGACTCGTGGTTAGTGCGGAGCTGGAGATCGGACGGAGCACGTCTCGACGGAAGTGTGAGAAAGAAAGGGACAAAAAAAAGAGTGAGGAAAACGAAGAAAAGACAGAAGTCGAAACAAAAGACATGATGTGCGACGACAGTGACAAATACTGATCAATAGCGTGATGATCGATGATCTGCGATGAAACATAAGTGCAACAATCTGGAATTGTGCGACGGATGTGCCGGATCGAAACGGACTAACATAAGAGAAGAAGAGAACCGTCGGTGCCAATAAAGGGGTGGGAGAAGGTCAAGTTTTCGGTTACAGAAGGTGGGAGAGGTCCAAGGCTGAACAGCCGAGATCTCCAATAAATAGAAAAGACATATGATGAACGCAAGTAGAAACCAAAGAATCCGACACGGCACGTGGACGATGATTCTCACGCGAAATCAAAAGTGCACTTGTTCTAGTTACTAGATAAATAGTTGATCAGTGACGCCGGTAGATGGTGATTCAGAGCGTGCATTACTTCCGGGATCTTACCTCAAACTTCTGGTCATTCACAAGTTAAACGGAGTTAGAATATTAAAAACAAAAGTAAACGTAGTTTTGACTACTAATCAAGTGATTTCGAAGATGTATCGAGTAACGACGGTGTTCCTGTTGTGTCTCTCGATAACGTCGTCGTATTCGGGACTGTTCAGCGCTGACAAGCTCAGGATGTACGCGAAGTTTCTGAATCTCGACAAGCTGAGCATCAACGAAACTGGCAACGAACTGTGGCACGGGCTGTTTAGGGACTGCAACAAAAAAGTGACATTTTCGTGCATACAGAAAAACGCGTACACGTATCTCGACAACGTCTTCATCGAGAAGGAAAATATCACCGTCTTCGACGGTCTGATACTTACGAGGAACACAAATGTCACCTACGACACATGTCCTAAATTAACGGAAAGTCGTAACGACGTTCGTGAGAACCTCGTGGATGACGTCGACTTAGAAGATTGCGAAAAGAAAGCGGACGACGAGACAGAAGACCGAAAATTTAAAGAACCGGAATCGCCGCTTGAGGAAGTTACGAACGCTCTCCGGCGGAAAACAGTTAAGTTCTTGTCAACGAGAAATTACGAACTTCAGCTTCCGCAATTCTTCTTCGAAGGCACAACTGTGAAGATAAGCCCGCGCGAGGTAGACGAGCATGGCGCCCTTCTTAGGGTGGATTTCGGAACTCAAGACGTGCAGGAAGGACGAATCTTGTTTAAAAAATTTAGTAAGAGAAACGTGTGTTTTAATATTTACAATTATTTTATAGCAATAAAGAACGTAATGTTTTATACATTTATCATTTTATTTTATAGAAAAGTTCTTACAAAATAAATTGTTGACCAGTTTCCTGGCGCTCCTCTTGATTATCAAGTTAATCAAAGTAAAGTTTCTGTTCGTCATTCCGTTCCTCTTCGGTGTTGGAGCCGCAAAGAAACTCTTCCTCAAGTTATTGCTCTTCTTCATCCCAGCGTTCGCGCACATCTTTAAGCTCTGCTCCAGCTACTATTCGAGCCACTCCACCAAGTTCCACCATCATCATCACCAAGTATGCGCATAGTTTCTCTTTTTTTTTCTTTCGTAAATATATTTACATAAAATATTTTACCAAAATTTTGTTTTTCAGGTAGCGCATCATCATCATCACGTGCCAGTTCCGGTTCCGGTTCCGGCTCCGGTTCCGGCATTTTATCATCGTCATCACGACGACTTCGACGACTACGAGTACGATCATCCTCACATTCAATACCGAAAGGACATGGAAGAACTCAAGGAATGGGGCATCGAGCCTTACGACGAGCCTTACGAAGAGGCCAGTCAGATTGTGAATCGCGTTGTTTCACCTCTCGCAAACTCGATATATTCGGGTCCGTACGGGTTGCCGCAATATGCGCCGAACGTGAAGCCGATTGCGTCATCTTACCTGGACAACTCGATTTCGGCTAACGCGCACAATCTGGTCTACTCCGGATATGTGAACGACATCAAGCACAATCGACGACCCGCTCAACCGACGATCTCTGTGTTGAACTCGAAGACGCCGGTGAAGAAGCCGTACAACACGATTTTCGCGACAAACGCGCGACCGGTTCCTCATCCGCAGAGGCTGACACCTGTTGCGTCTTCCAAGAGCTCGACTATATCGATCTCGCGACAAGAAACAGACGTAGTAGATGACTACTACGGGCCGATAATCGAACGGCTGGAAAATATCTTCAACCAGCTGAGCTTCCACGACGAGACCTGTCGGGAGTTGCTCGTGTGCAGCATGTACAAGAACCCAGCGAGTTACTCGCCGCACAGTAACATCGTGTCGAACGAGCTCTCCAGGTACGCGAAGTGCAGCGGAGTGGCTTATTATTGATTCAGTTACCGCGTGTATTACAAAAGAGAAAGGTGGAGATCGCCCGCTTGCGTTCCGAATCGCGTTAAATCGGGTCACCGGCCGGCTTTGGCTCTGTCTTTCTTTCTTTCTCTTTCTCTTTTTCCAATCGCATCGTTCCTTTTTGCCGCTTCTTACCGCTGCTTCTGATTGCACATCGTAACTAAACTTATTCAGCTTTGTATTTCAATCTCGCTCGATATTTCCGGTACTCTTGTTTTTTTCTCGATGAATCGTTCCTCTTCTTGCTGCTTTTCGTCATTGCGATTGTAAATCTTTACGTTTGTATAACGTTATCCAGCTTTGTCTCGTTTAACATTCTCTTTCACTGGCGATCGACGCGAATTATAAAAATATTTTCAGCTGAGCCATCTACTCGACGGACCGGAAATAAATAGGACAGTTTTATTAAATCCGGAACGATCGGCAGATAGCTCACTTACGCACAATTACACTGATTCCAAATCTCCAAGAGTAATTTTTTTTTTTCGTGGAAACGACAAAACTTACTTTGCGGACTCCGAAACACGTTTATTGTGGATTTTATTACTTCCGTAACAAGTAAAGAAAGCTACGCGAATCGGGTCAGCTCGAAACAAGCGCGTTAATTAATTAAGACTTGAAATGATTGCGCCTTTCAAAGAGATATTAGCGCGCGTCGCGTCACTCGTAATAGTCACGACTAACTTTATTATGATTACATTAAGTTTTTTTTAACAAGCTCAATTTGCATATGATTTCAGAGATCCGGAGGAATTGAAGCTTATTTCTGACGTGACGGAGAGTTCGAAAAAATTCCTCAGATATCTAAACGCAGCCAGACTCGGTCAAGAAGGTGGAAATTGTCTCAGAACGTATCCCTGTCACAGCAACACCGAATGAATGATAAATGTAGAACTTCCCTAGTGATTTGCGCATATTTATGATACGACGAATTTAAAATGTTCGTTGTTAGACGTACACGTTTGCTCAATAGGCCTTCCGAGGAAATGATAAGAAAACTGACTGTTATAAATGCAATGTTAAAAAATGTAATACTGCCATGTACCTACACGCGAGAACTCTCTAAAATCTTTCTGCTAAAAAACAGAAATCGAAATATTCTGTGTATAAATTCCCAATAATACTTCATAATAATGTAAAGTTAATTGATTTTGTTACTTATGATAATTTATGCCAGTTCTTCAGAATTAATGACACACTGAAGAGCAATCAATGAGATTTTGTGATGATGTATCAAAGCTTCTATAGACTGTTGACACGTTGTCAGTAAAATCTCTACGAATGTCATCCATAGATATACATCTATAGTTATTGATAATAACATTGATGCAATATTGGATTGTGTGGCATTTTATGAGTTAAGCGCTTTGTAATTGTTAGATAATTTATGTATTTCAAATATAGAGCGTGTAAAAATCTAACAAAAATATTATTAATTATATTTAATTGATTATTCTTGAAAGCAAATATGTTAAAAATGAAAAAAAAAGAGAGTAAATTTAGCGTAAACGCATGAAATGTAATGCACACATTGCACAAGTTTTTTACCATTTGTAAAAAGAATTATTTAATTGCAGTTTGTGATGTGATTAACTTTATAAGATTTCGCGTATGAATAATAATCATAGAAAAATATATTTGAAACTTATTCTCTCATAAATATTACATGTATTAGTGTACACAATATGTGCGACATTTTATGTAAAAATTAGTTAAGAAACAAACGCGCGGTGAATAATTATATCTGCGATTTAGCTATATAACAGATCTGTATAATTCTTAATATTTTAGAGAATTACTATTATTATTGTTACATACTCGGGTGCCATACCCAGAAAATGTTATTATTTAATGTTATCTTATTATAATTTTATTTTATAAAAATACAGTGTAAAAACTAAACATATATTAAATTATTAAATTATTTGTTTCGATCGTGTGTATTTAAGTGCAATAAAATATTATAAATCAACGTTTATGTTATTTATGCATTATTTTTCTAACCGTTTGCATTATAAAATCGTACGTGCAAATAACAATGTCACGATTAATATCGTCGATGGTGATTTTTTAAAATAACAAATACATTTAGGATCTTCTTTTGTAAAAAGTTGAATATATTTTATCGTGTAATATCTATAACATGTTAGTTTTTAAAATAAGCTTGAGAAAGCAGTGTTTTTTTGCACGCGATGAGTCAATAATATTTTAATAAATGAAGGCGTTTCGAGTCTTATTTGTGGCAAATTGATCATACATATGCTATTATATGATATCTTTTAACATGTAAGACTATTATTTTATGGGACAAAAATCCGAGAAAGCTGTCAAAATGGTTTTTCGCTTTGCACGATTAACAATGTTAGAAACTTGAAACATATTAACAGAAGGAGAAGCAAAAAGAACTCATATTTCAATTTCTTAAAGCTTTAGATCTAAAAAACAAATCACACTTGAATTTAAAAAACAAATTAAATTTCTTAAAATATTTCTAATATTGATTTCTTCTCGTGATTTTACAAAATAGAAAAAGAATAATGTAGAATATATATTTAGAAGATTTATGACTTAACCGAAGACTTTTGAATATAGTTCACCTGAATACATGTAGCGGTTATAATCTAAAAATGGAAGCAAGTATTTCATGCGCACTTCGAAATTGAAATTGTCTCAGAGAGACGAGGGAGTCGTGAAAATCGACACCCTAGATATAATGAGGCTTTCTTCTTTCCAAGCCGGCAACACGTCTCTGATCAAAATTCATCGGCCGTCCGCGGCTGCCATCGGCTATAAAACCCCGTTGAGTTCGTTCGTACTGGCATTCGGTGTTTAGCTGGTAAATCGGTGGGTGCTGCCATGAGGATCTTTACCACTATCGTGTCCGCAGCCCTTCTGGCTACCTTCACTAGTGCGCAAGAAACGGAAACCACTGTCAATGTCCTGCGACAAATTTATCACAGGTAGACATACGTTATAATTATTGTAACACACTATATTCACATATTTAAAGTTTTAATTATCAAAAAAATATGTTTACAAATTATTACAACTTTACAAGAGCATAGTTTAACAAATATACGAATCTCTAAACGTCACAGATGCGCCGATAGCAAATCTATGCTATCGTGCGTTAAACCGAAGGTGGTGGCTTATCTCACCGACGCTGTGAAACAAGACAGACTGGCAATTACCGAGGATTTAGCGGTGGTTAAGTCCCATGACGCATCGAAGGATAACACAAAAGAGAATTATCCCGCGCAATACGACGCCGCAAATCCGACCAAAAGGAAACTCCTGCGGACGCTGATGCTCGAGAAATTGGACGCGTATCTGTCTAGCCATCAGCTCGAGGCAAAACTGCCGGAGGCCATTGCCGGATCCAACATCGTTCCTAGATCCTTAGTTGACAGTATGCCAAAGAGTCTCACAGTTCCCTTAAGTGACTCTTCTAGCGGACAAGGTAATCGCACGTTACATCTTGACATTCATTTGACATTTTCTCGTGTATCGTTCGCGTTTCACGCGTTAGAACCACAAATCTAATTTTGCGTCAAATAAAGATTTTTAAATTTTTTAAAGAGATTGAAATAAATTGATTTAAAATTTTCAGGTCGTGGTTTTGTTAAGAAGGTAATGATACCGTTTCTGCTTGGTCTCAAGTTCAAAGCGACCGCTTTGGTACCGCTTGCGCTCGCATTGATCGCTCTGAAGACGTGGAAAGCCCTGACTTTGGGCCTCCTGTCATTGGTTCTCAGCGGAGCCATGGTAATCTTCAAGTTGACCAAACCGAAAATCGCTTACGAGGTTGTTCACTATGGACATCCGCCTGTAGAACACCCACCTCACTGGGACACCGCACCGCACGGACCTTATAGAGCCTATAGGAAATAGAACGAAATTGATCTGTCGTGTAGATTATTTATTTAATATTTATTCATCGTGTTAGTGTGTTTAGCACGTTCTTGTACAATAAAAATTTTTATATTATTTCATTAAACGAGTCTTGTCGATTACTTTCCATTTTTTCCAATTTAATAACTTATTTTTTTCCGAAGAGATGTGAACATAAAAATATAGCAACGAGAGTAAAAAGTAATATTTTGTAAGAAATATAAAAGTACTAAAAGTAAAAGTTTTACACTGAGAAAGTGATTTGTGTTTTTCATTTACCTTGTCTTATGTTTTCGCTTTTTAACTGCAATGCAGTTTGAATAACAGAACATTTAAATGACCACAATTAGAATATAGTAATTACAGTTACATGCATGTTACGTGTCACACAAGAGCACGTAAACTTTTTTTTTTAGATATCAGCACTATATTTTTATCAAAAAAGTTGCTTCAATTCAACAGTTTGCTCGTTCTATATCAGATACATTCTTCAGTTCTTAAACAATAATATTTTCTATCAAAATTCTATTCATCTTTGAAAAAGAGACAAAAGTGTAATACGATTTGCAGCTTTTAACACGCGTTTGTTGCCAAGCATGAAGTTAATTTGTCAACAATAAACAAATCGTAAAATCACGAGAACTATAATAATTCTATGGAAAAGCGTTTTTCATCGGCTGTACGGCCTGAATGCTTATGCAAACTCGACCCAAAATTCCAATTGCCGTTTCATTGTTACGACAAAGAAGAAGTCGGGCAGAGGACTCAAGTGTCTTCGATAGTAGACCGTTTTCACACGAGAAACTCATACGCAGCGCGCATCGCTGATGTACGCCGTTTTACTTTAAGTTCGATCGGGAGCGAGAATTTAATTAGGTCTGACAGGGTGAAATTAGCGACGTTTACAAAAGATCGGGCTGTCGATGACGGTATGGACAGACACGGAGAGAGCGAAGACAGTAGGGAGCTTTAACGGCGCGCTCGCGTGGAAAGTCATGATCGTGATGTGAATCAATGATCGATTCAATGTCAATGTTACGGCAATGTTCTGATGTCAAGGATGAAAGACTCTTAAGAGGTGTATGCAAGATTTTCGGTTATTTGCTATAAATAAAATAAATAAAAAAAGAAGATAAAATATCTTTCATCAGATTTTTTTAAAGAAATTTTACAAATGTAAAAATTTCGTATTATTAAGCTTTAGCGAAATTCAATATTTATAATATTACTCTAGTTTTTACACTTTTATCTCCGTTTAGTATATATATTTTTAAAATATGCTAAAAAGAAAAATTATTACAATAAGTTATTATGTCACAAAGATTAAATTTTAATTCTATTTATTTATTCGTTAATACATATCTCTCGTAAAAAAAAGATTAAACGATGAAAAAACGTTCTCCGCTTTTTAATGTAATTCTAATCATTAACTCGGCAATAATTCCGCGTTCGCTCGGGTCATAACGAATTAAATCTAATTACTAAGTCAGACTGCGTTCGTTATCAAAAATTTAATTCCGTGTCATGCTTCTGAAAAAATATTCTACAAACATCGATCGTAATAAGTGGGTCTTTCGATATCGTTTGTAGAAAGCAAACTACTCATTAATATCGCACAAATTCCATCGCGTTCCCAAGAGCCAAAAGGTATGACCTATTGGCACATCGACGGAAGCCCGCGCTGCTACCCCGGATTCGCGATGTCGCGTGCCGCGTGTGTCGCGCGACCTCTCACGCTCGTTTCTGGTCTATCCTCCCTCATCAAGTAGTCGCGACGTGAATCGTGGCGAGGCCTCAATAATCGAAGACCATACTGAACGAAAAGAAAATTCATGTCCGAAGTGGGGGAGTGTTCTCCGCGACTGTTTGACGTGCGTCGTGCGATTCGACGATAGGACTTCGTATAAATACCGTACTGCCCAACCCATTGGCATCAGTCGTCGTGCCGCGATCGTCCTCATTCATCATCACAGGTGTATAGCGCGGAGCCTTCCTTCACGAACGGATAACCTACCCTTCTCGCGAACATGAAGCTCTTCGTCTTGTGTACCCTGCTCGCGTTCGCCGCCGCGCAACCGGCCAAGAACGAAAATTGGAAAAGCGCCATGGACGAAATGGTCGGCCAGTCCAGGTCCGAGTGTTCGCAGAAGAACGACGAGATCGCGTGCATGAAGTTTAAAGTGTTCAATCTGCTCGACCAGATCTTCAGCAAGGATAACTTCAAGGCAAGTGTCGGTAAAATTATAACACTTTAGGATAATTGAAACAGCTTTAATTTGTTTTTCAACCTACAATTCTGTTTTATTCTCTGTCGAGTCAGATAATTTTATTTTTAACAAGATTTTCTTTTTTATAAATTTACATTGATTTTCATCCCCCGATACTTCCAGGTGTCGGACACAATGGAAGTTACACGCAACTCGCGCCCCGTCGAAGAAGTGTCCGCTCGTGGGGAGACTTCCTTTTTCGACACCGTGCAATCCTACTTGGCTTCTCACGACGTGACCTTCAAACTGCCACTGGACTCTACGGTGAAGGTGAGCTCGCGCAACATCGAGGACGATCAGCTCACCTTCGACGTCAAGTTCGGCCAAGGCCGTGCCGTCGATGAGGCCCGCAGATCCAAGCTGAAGAAAGTCGTCATTCCTATTTTGGTGTTCGTCCTTTTGAAGGCGATGACTCTAATTCCTCTAGCTATCGGAGTACTCGGTTTGAAAGCCTGGAACGCCCTGCAGCTCTCGTTCTTCAGTTTTATCGTGTCCGTTGGTATGGCCATTTTCCAGCTCTGCAAGAAAATCGCCGCTGACAGTCATGCTGCGCCCATCGCTCACGGACCGTGGGAATATCAAGCTCAGTACAGATCCTTCCAGGACCAGAATCAGCTGTCGTCGTCGCAATTCGCTCACAATCTCGCGTACTCCGCTCACGCGCAATCCTAATATCATTATTGTCCTATTGACGCTTTTGTAAAATATCTAGTTTCCTATTTGTACTGTATATTTAATAAATTATGATCACAAGTCATTTTTATATATTATGTCTGTTTAACGTGATGTCTTTCATCAATATCGAAGTTTACTTCTTTTAGAGAAAGAAAAAAATAAATAATAAAATGAATAAAAATTAAATAGAATATGATATGTCAAAGCAAGAAGCTAATATGTAAAGATAAAAATATTTTAGTATTTTTTAAAATAATTTTATTATAATTAATAAACGCTAAAGAGAACATTTTATTTACCTCGAAAGAGAGAGAAATAATATTCTAATAGTAAAATGTAAAAATTACCAAATTTTCATTGGCAATATAAAATAACTTGTTATTTGCAACTTTTAATTTTATTTTATTTCTATTTAAATTTACGTAAATTTATCACAATAATGGCAGCTAATAATTGGCCTAAAGTAGTGATAAGAGCAGTTACTCACGCAGAAAGCGAGAATAATCTCTCCAGACAATCTTCACTTTAAGGAAATTTAGTTATAATATGGGTTGATTTAAATCATAAACTAAGATTGATTCTTTACAAAAGTGCATTCTTTCTAGTATTTTCTCAGTAAAACTTTAATTACGAGCATGTGTGATATAGCTAATAATAAAATTTGTATGAATTTTACGATCAATGACGATGTCAACAATTCTTGAGTAAATAAAAAATGATGTTTTGCGCGAGAGAAACACTTGAATCCTGGATCTTAAAAGCAGTCGTTTGTATAATAAAAGATTGAAGCTCTATTTCCAGATATCCCGACCTATTTTCTAATGTTTTAAAATAATAAAAAGACAATTATATTATCTTATATCTTTTTTCTCCTTTTTATGCATATAAACTCTACAATATATAAATTGTTTAAAAATTACTATTTTTTTCTTTCTAAAACCAAATTTCTATACGTTCATAAAAATTGAAAGTAAAATCCAATAGGATATATAAAATCCAGCTCACGTAGAATTATAATATATACATGGTGGTATTTCGTAACTAAACCTTGATAATATGCATGTTAAACGAATCTTTTAATATTCAAAAACTGACTTCAACAAAGACTATTTTTTTTTACATATGAAATGTTTTTGTAAAAGTTGTCATTCCTTTTTAAAAGCTCATAAAATTGCTTCTTACATAAATTAGATTTGAGATTTTAGAAAATACTTAAGAAAAACCTACGTGTATAAATACATGATCACCTCAAAACTTTATAAGATATTTAAGAAAAAACCTACAAATGTGATCACTTTTCTCTCTTATGAAAGTCAATTGAAAGTCGCTTCACCAAACAATTCTTATTTCACTATTTTAACACATTATGTGACTTGTAATTTCCATGGAAATATTTTTGTTTTAAATCGTTTTACATATCACAACATGTAAATTTGTATTTGTCTATATTCTTACTCATTTTCAACGTAAAACCAAAATTTATAAACCGAATCAATAATAAATCTCGTGCGTTTCAAGGAAATTAATTCTAATAAATGCAGTTTATACGATACACGTGGTGTATTTCGCGAGAACAACAGCGGCGACATTCTCGTAATCATAGAAGGTACGCGAACCGCTAAACCGACGCCTGAAAGTTTACGACGAGCCAAGTAAGAGCGTAAGACAAAAAGATCCGAGGCGCAAGTTCCGTTTCCCGTGTGCCGTCGCATGCCATCGTGTACGACGTACGCGACAATCGATACGTGTGTACACGCGTGCATCGCATCTTATGCGTGCGTTTAAGTGAATGGACGTAAGGGGAAGTGACGGGGGTTTCGGGAAGGTATGGAGGTACGTATGTCACTCTATGCCAGTGAAATTTGAATAATTTCCCTTTGATTGACTATTCCCGGCATGCGCGACCGAATAACATAGATTCAAGGGGGACAAATTAAATAAAAGACGCGGGCCACTCCTCTGTCAGTCGCAGTTCGATTGCCGATCATCGCTCGCTCGCGTCTCGAGTGGACGGATCGGTCGTGTTTATTAACCACGTGGTATAACGCGAGTCTTCACAAAAGAAACAGGAAGAGAGAAGGACAACGCGAGCGATTTAAACAATTTTCTGTGCGACGTCGAAGAGAGAGAAAAAACAAAAAAATCGACATGCGACTGACAGCATTCATAAGCGCGATTGTTCTGCTGATTGGATCGTGCGCGGCCACTCAGGATTTCTTGACGAGCTCCTTGAACGAGTGCGTGAAAGCGGAGTCCTGGACGTCCTGTTTCAAGCATCATGTTCTGGGTTATCTCGACAACAAGCTGGGGATCGTCACGGAGGCCAGGTCACTGGAAACTATTGACGAAGCGATTGTCGCTAGAACCGTCAAATATCTGAAAAGCTTCGAATACGGAATTGACTTGCCCTTCGTCGACGCCAGTTTGAAATACAGACCCAGCAGAAGTTTAGCCGATCTCGACGTCGAGTTCAAGAATAACGACGTAGCCACAAATCAAGCTCGTGGACTTCTAAAGAAAAAACTTCTGCTGCCGTTCCTGTTGCTGCTGAAATTGAAGCTGAAGGCTCTAATGCCCATTTTCGTCGCTATTATCGGATTAAAAGCTTTGAAGGCTCTCGTTCTGTCGAAACTCGCTCTTCTCATTGTAATCGGATTCGTCGCTTTGCAGCTTTTCAAGAAAGGCGGTATGATGATGCCGATGGGTACGTACATAACAGAATTGTGTCATTCTATAACAAATAGATATACTACTTATATAAATACATAGATACTAAATAGAGCTTGGAAAAAATTAGAAAGATTTTGAATTTTTGCTGTTATCTCGATCATATAGGAATGTCTATGGAACCGGCATCGACATATGGCGCTCCACCTATGCCCTCGACGACGTCGAGCTACGATCCCGTCAACACGTGGGACGGTAATGGACCGTATTCCCGCGTCTGGACGCCGAGCAACGGTGTGGAAGCCCAAAATCTTGCTTACAGTTATTACGCGCCCGGTAGTTCGAGTTCATACAACTCAGCAGGCTCCTCTTCTGCGTCGTCCTCGTCCGGAAGCAGCTCAACAAGTTACAACTAAAAGTCGTTTTATTATCCCATTAATGACGCATCGATCGTCTAATGTTGCCTTCAAAACGCGATTCTCGCGATCGCACGTCGGTACCTAAGACACCAAAGAAACGCACACCAAAAATAACCATGCAATGCTAATAATCTCACGATCGATGCTGACAAGACGAGTCAGTTAACGAGAGCCTGACATTCAAAGACTGTCGACGTCCCGCGCGTCGGCTAAAATCGTAGAATCGTTTTGTCGATTTGACAAAACTCGCATCGAGCTTGATGTCGAATTTCTAACATCGAAACTTATCAAAAACTTAATTGAGCTAATTAAATTTTTGATCAAGTTTGACAGCAAAGTATCTTCGACGGCGCGCGAGTAGAATTAAATTGAGAATTTAAATTAAAACTGTTTTCGCAGAACGTATTATTTCGTAGAAATTAAGTTTTTTTTTTATAAAATCGACAAAGTCATTTGTTAATTCTTTCTTTGAGTGTATCACGTACGCCAAAGGATAATTAGAATTATCATCTTTTCATCAGAATGTATAGAGAGTTGTTGTAAGTATATTTTATCGCGGTCACAATTATTGATAATATAAATATGTCGTCAAGTACAGTCGCGAAACATTGCGACACCATCGACTATTTAATTACCGTGTGACGAGATTATTTATTATTGATTATCTATGTATTTGTTAATAAAAGCATCCCTTAAAATAAAAAAAATTTCATATTTTGTATATACTTATGCTTCTCTGAGATATAACTTCCTTGAGTCAACTTTTCTGTTATATATGTCTTTCTGTTATGTATGTTTTATCAAGCCCCTTTAAGATGATTACCATGTCACCATATAAAAAGTATCGTCATCTTGATATTACATTTTTTTAAACACATTTAAAATTCACAAAATATATAATTAAAACAGCAATTATAATTGCTTAAAATTAGTATTTTATTAAACAGTAATGAAAATAGTTCTTTAGCCGATAATATTAGGGGAAATATATCGTAGTCAATTGGAGAGAAAACATGAGATGGCGCTCATGTATAAATACTAGCTATACTGGTAATCTATATACAAGGAAATTTATCTTCTTCATCTTTTGCACTTTGTTGTAAATTTTATACGTAAAAATTATATTAGTTTAATTTAAATTTAACATTTTTTAAATCTAAAAACTGTAATGTGTTTTTTATAAAATTCAAAAAGGCTAAATTCATTAAAATAATAACTTTTTTATATTGTTTTACACATTATTAAATAAAAATTTAACGTTTATACGTATAATTATAACATGTTTGCGCTTAATTATCGAAAAAGATAATCCGCTTGAAATATTAAAAAAGATAATTTTTTAAGTTAATGTGTACTTCACAAATAATTTATTACTCTCGTAATATCATTAAGTAGAAAAATATTTTACATTATAGTGATTGTGTTACAAAGATGTGCAAAATGTGTATGTATGTGTTTTGGAATATTAATAAGCACTTAGAATATTCAAACTAGTATGTTTTGCATTAACATTATTTATTGAACTGTTGTCAGAATTGATTATAATATTATATAAATCCCATTCGTTGTCTCTCTCTACGGTGTGTATCCTGAAAGTTGAAAGTGCAGTAATGCACTTTTATGACTTGTGCGTATCACACAAAACTTTACACCTAATTTAAGTTTGTTCACCGGGCTATAATTCTTTTGTTCACACTAGGAGATCGTTCTTTTCAAATTCGATTCATAGATTGAAAACATCTTTACCTAAAAAACGTTTTATCCTTTTTGTGAAAAAACCTATTGTGACAAAAAGTTTTCATTGTGCAAGATAGAATGAAAACAAGCAATATCGTGCACAATATAGCAAAAGAAATTTATCCTTTTTATACTAGAATGAAAGGACATGGACATAATCGTTTTAGCATTTTTCGGTTGTCTCGCCTAAAAGTAATCGTGAAATTTGTTTCTTTTCTATTTTTTTTCACACATAATTTTTCTTTCACAAGAAAGCTGATTTTGTATATCCTACCATCTCGTTTTGTAATCGCATTCGTAAAACTGTCAGTGAAAGCGAATGAAGGCTTTCACTGAAGACTTCCAAACCTATCGAAGAGCGAAAACCAGATTTCTTATCGCTCGAGAATGCTGCAAGATCAAAGAATCTAACCAAGATCAATGGCAGGATGCATATATTTTGCTCCGCATGATCTCTTTTTACAAGAGTGATTTGCTGCTGTTGTGGCGCATGCCAATATCCTGCGCCGACTGGGGCACATACACTTTAGAAAGCGTGTTTATCGCATCCTCAAGATCGTGCACGATTGTGAAACCCACCATTACGCTAACAATGTTGCTGAAAGTACGTGTATTATTTTAATAATCATAGTATGGATCTAGCAGTGTTGAACGGAGTTTCCGGGTACCCGCATATGACGTTCCACAGCGATTACACAGAAAAAAATTGCTCGCGTCGTGATCAAGTTCTACGCGTGATAATTGGCATCATTAAATATGCATTTTTCTTTTGCGCGAATTTAGCCCATGATTCCAACGTTTCCGCGTTGTAAAGTATTTTCGATTTTTGTACAAACGGAAGTGTCGGAAAATCGTTCCGAACGCTTGACATAACACTTATCAATTTTTAACAAACAATAGTATTATAAATATTTCTAATGGAATGTAATAAACATTTTTTATAATAGTTTTTAACTTCTGTCGGAAAATTTTAAATGTCAAAGCAAAAATTAAATTTATGTAAATGTAGGGCATAAATTAGTTTTTACTGTGATGTAAATAAATAATGTTTTTAAAAAAATTATTTATCTCTACGGTCTTTATCCTCTTTATAGTGTGATAATTACTTCCTTTTGTCTCTCCATAAAACATCAGACAATGAAGGCCGAAACTAATCGAGTCCAAACCTTGTGGATGATAAACGCGTTACCTGAAAAGCCGAAATAGAGGAACATTTTCCGTATAACCCTTCCTGGAAAAATGTCTTTCTGTTCTCCACAATCGCCCTTATTACGTCCCGAAACTCTCCGAAGGGAGCGATCTCAAAGATTCTCCGGCGCAACCACATTCTCACGGTCGGCCGGAAAACCGCGTTTCATCTTCTTCGTATATCCAACTCATTTGCGATCTGAATTACACAGGTCTGTAAATAACCCACTGTCATCACTATAAATAATTTTGCAACGAACGATTACATTCGTCCAATGAGGACCAATTTCTTTGGCTATACATTTTTTTCTTCACACCGCTACGAGCACTTTTCTCACAAACACGTCGCGATACTTGACGATAATAGCATTCATATAGATACTTATTGCCATAGATGCATTATATAGTCGCGAATGCATCACTTGCACGCAAAAACATTGCGTAGTTATTAGATTCTTGTATTTTTCACGTGATATTTTTTACGTATTGTACAAAGATATCAAAAACGGATCGCGATACAGACGCATACGTCACTCTCCAGGTGGTCAAATTGATTTAGGCAAGAGCGCGTCTCCGTGTCGCGACGACCCTTAAATCCCGATTGCTCGCAGGATACGTTACTTCCTGCATTCCCTGTTTCTGGTATATGGACAGTCGGCCGAGTGGCTGAAAAAAAGAACGGCGTTTGTCGAGCCATCGTCAAGCTGTGCGGATCCTCTCTCTCCCTCTCTCTCTCTTGCGTGCACCCTCCCTTTTTGTACGAGTTCTATTAAAAAAGCTCATATAAAACTGGCGATCTTTTGTCGTGGTACACAGAGCCGCGCAACGAGGGTGCTCGAGTGCGCGCACGCAAAGGACGAGAGAGAAACGGAAGAGAGACGAGGACGATGCAACACGGCGGTGGATGCAACGTGCGCAGCGTAGGCGCCTGTTACACAACCGGAAGCGAAGCTACGGGGCGGAATAAGAAAGTTTGTGTGGCTTAGCTCGGGACGGGACGTACTTCGATTCCGCCTCTCTCTTCTCACATCTCGCGCTTCTCTCTCTCTCTCTCTCTCTCTCTCTCTCTCTCTCTCTCTCTCTCTCTCGATTATGTAACGTGAAATTGATACTCGATGTCTCTCGACACCCGGCGGGATCCATCACGCGCAGCGCTTATGACGCCTTGCGGCTTGCCAACAAATTGTGCAATTTCGTACACATCGTCCGGCTCATTTAACAATGTTTTTTGCGCGAACGGAGAGAGTGTTCACCGATGATCGATTGGATTTTAATAAAGCGTGTAAATTTTTCGCACGTTTTACCTGCTACGCGTTTACTGTAACTCCCCATCGTGCAATTACCATAATTATATGGCTAGTTATTTGAATAATACCATTACTTTACGTACGTACGTACACGGCGACATTTAATGGCTCGTGATGTGACATTTGACGCGTAACGTATGTACGTCGGCGCGAATTTTTCTTTCCCGGTGTTTTTTTAACTGTGGACTCACGCAGAAATGTCCTAAGCTAGACATACCGGAACAATTATATCCAACGTGACCTTCGAAATAACAGTGAATCGTAATCGACCGTGTGACATCGTTCAGGTATTTTTTTTTCTTGGCGACAACTATTTTCAGATGTGATTTTTTTATTTTAGGAATGATTGCATGATTTATAAATGATGCAATTGTGCACATTGAACGCTCGCTTGTATTCTTCGAAGATAGTTTTAAAACACTTGATGATTTGTTTTGTTTTTAATATCTTTCAATTCTTTATCTTTTATTGAAACACATAAAAATATATCTTTCTTTTTGTACTCTTAAAGACAGATAGCTATAAAAAAAAAAAAAAAAAAAAAATGCCAGAAGTACAAAGGAGATAAGTAACAGAAACTTGTCCCATTATATATAGTTTCTTGAAATAACATCGTTGCATAATGCAATTATGTAGCGCAGGACGACATTTAATTCTGGGACGACGTGGCATTTCGACGTGCGTCCGCTGTAGCGAATTTTTATCTCGAGGAAAGCACTTTCCAACATATTTCTTTCACAGATATAACAGATGTGCAGTGAACTAGGCCGCCGAATTCACGGCCAATATTTTGCCCGCTCGAATGCCATCGATAACGACTTCTCGAAAGAGAGAAAGAGAAAGAGAGAGAAAGCATATGGGGCGGATGAAGTATCGGATAATAGAACCTGTGTGAGAGAAAGGTGCGCATGCATCTTTCAAGAGACAGGTAAAATAGTCCGACGGAAGTGATTTAAGTTATTTATTTTGGCACCCGTTAACGACTCTATTCTCTCTCTCGATTCTTTCACCGTCCGATCGATAGGTTTTTTGGGACGAAGGGTTGGTCGTAAAGAGCTTGCAATCTCTGACTTTCTCCTGTTTTTACAAATAGGACGACAGAACGAGAACACGTGTCGATCTCCCCCTTCTCTCCCTCGAGAAGGTTTCTAAACGAGCGGAATCCTCTTATGATCGGCCGATCGCTATCTGAACGGAGATGAACGGCGAGAAACACGCGAGAATTTGAGATGAGCCAAGGTACATCGTTGTCCCGGGCGACATACCTCGTCAGGACCCGCGCGCGCGATCGGTATCGAAAAAGTTGTGCCGGTCGACGTTTGCGGAAGGACACAAAATTTACTCAGCTCTTGATATAAGTAACGGCCTTGGCGCGAGAGCGCGAAGTCGACTGCTACTAAGATGCATGTCTCCGACATCTCTCATAGAGAGAAAAGGAGCTTGTTGCCGGCATCGTCCTTGTCGGACGTATTGCCGCTCGTGCTTCTTTTTTCTAGGCTCGATTCTTCTTTTGTCGGGTCGGTTTTTTCGAATCCGCGCCGCGCTGCGAGCCAATAAATCTACGGAAATTCCTCACGACCCTGACCTTCAACTTACATAATCGAGCAGACGTGAAAGCTGCGATTATAATATCTATTTTACAATCTATTGAATTACAATTTCAATTTTAGAAATTTTTTTCGCTAACATTTAATTTAATTGATGTCTAAAGAACGAGAAAAGTTTTTTATATATACATTTAATTATTTTTATATATTACATTTAATTTAAAAAAGTGTCACAATTAGAGAAAAGTTTAGCTTTCGTCAAATTTAAATCATAAATGTTTGTTGTCTAAATATCGGTAAATCGAAAAGAAAGAACAGGCACATTCGGCGCCGTTAATGAATTGACCATCGATGCCTTCTCGTTAATGTCTAGACGCGGCGATACGCACGATTAGAAATGGCCGTGTAACCACCGGCCGATCAATGGGCTTCGTGTTCGTTAAGTGCAATCGGCGCTTTCTGAATCGCGCGCTCTTTCGTGGTCTCCCTGCGTGGACCACCGGCGATACGCAGGAGCCACCCGGCTCGGTTCATCGAGTTCAACTCGTCCTCGACGAGCGGCATTCGATCCTCGCGCGAGGTTCCGCTCGCTTCGATGATAAATTGCAAATCTTAAGTGAATCCTCATCGTAATGCATCTCGCTCGTTCTGCGCGTCGGTCGGACGAATTAATCGAACGAATGAATCGCGACTGTTGTTTCGAAAATCGTCTCTCGAACGTCTTCATTTGAGCGCGAGGTCAACGCGCGGCGCATCGATCTCGCCGCGAAATAAGGATCGGGATGTGCATCGCGTGTTGTACATATCAGACGTTACGGCGATTATTTCATCGCAAGCGGCGTTGTGCCTACCGAGGTTCCCCGCAACAACAACCGCGCGACAGACAAATTAATCGCGAATAACTAAACGGCGCGATTACCATACAATATCGTTTATATATTCGCGATACGCTCGCATCTCGGCGATTAACGCATCGCGCTCGAGCATCGGTACGCCATGAAATGTTGAGGTGCTTAGGATACCAGAGGATTCCTCCGCTTATCCGCATATTTTCAGGGGTCAGTGAGCTCGCGGCGCAGCGCGGTCCCCGGCGTAGTCTATCTGCGGTTTAGACAGTGGAAAAACGGACGACGGTGAGCGAAGAGAAGAAAAACACCGAGCGGACGAGGAAAGGAAAAGACGGAGATCAGAAGCTAAAAGAGATCGAGAGAGGCAAGAGAGATTTAAATATTCGCGCAACAGTGTCACTCTTTCTCTGTCTTTCGCGAGTCTTCGCGAGACAATTCGATCCAGTAAAGGCAACATTTCGTCATTAAAGGTGGAAGATGCTCGTCTGAGCTCTCGGCCGAGCGAGCACGGCAACCTTTGAGCTTTCTTCGTCGTCCTCGCTCCTTGTGGATTCGAAAGGAGATTCCTTCGTAGTGCCGTCACGGATTTTATACATTCCTGTGCATGTACTGTGCGTTGTAGGAGGCTTCCTTAAAACCGAAAGTGATACGGGAGATTCATCGGCTGTCGGAGGAAAGATAAACGACTGTGCGTACATCGTGTTTCACCGCGTACAGACAGTAAAGGAGGAATTAAGTATATGAATGACGCTAAAAATAGAATGTATATTCTGAGAGATTTAATAACTAACAGAATAACTTTGCAAATTATCCGAACAAATATTTATAAACAACTTATATGAAACAATATTGTAAAAAAAATACGTAAAAATAAAATTATAATTTATTAACGTATTATATACATATATTTACGTATATATATGCCGATACGTATATACCGATGCACTTTTTATTCTGAATAGTTGCAACATTTGTTTTCGAAGTTAAATTATTATTTTGTCAGGATAAAAACACTGGAAGATGACATTTAATCTATACATGTCTTTTCAATTTTTGTGATATAAATATTTAAAAGTAGAATGTTTTTGTGTTTTTTATTACATGTTTTCATTCTTGTAAACAACGACGTTTCATCGAGAAAAAATGTTGATTTGCCAAACATCACGCAATATATATGTACAAATATCTGATTTTATCAATATAATGTGCCATTAATTCACAAATTAACGTAAGGCACACGTGCTGTATTTGGAGACACGTAAGACGATATTTTAAATATTGAACATCTTTCACGTCAGCGTCGATACTATGCAACTTGCTGGCCATGAGCATCGATGGCGTGAATTAACATGTTTATCGCGCTGGATTATTACACTGTCATTTGTTTTTGCGTATTTCTATTGTAATTATCAAGATGTGATCAATTTCTGTTATATTATTCTTCCGGATTATCCTTCTTTTACGTATATGAAATTCTTGATATTAAACTCGTCAGATTAATTTTTTTCTCGTATAAAACTACTCTCTGATATATCAAGTGCGAATATTTAGATTACATTAAAATTTTTTAAGATATCTTTAGACATCAAAGTTTACCGGATTGTGATTAAAAAACACATTTAAAATAGCGTAAATGCGCTTGAATAACACAGCAAAAAAACACGTAGCGGTCAGAGAACTAAAAAGTTTTGCGGCGTCAAAGTATTTTCAAGACGATTGCTTCTTGGAGCAGGAAGTGACGAGGAGCACACAGCTGGCGAAATTTCAGGCACCTGGTGGAGGAAGAGTCTTTCTTAGTGGTCTGGTCGCGATCTGGAAGAAGCAACGCGAGGCGGCGGCAAGAAGATGAAAAAAAAATCGGTGATCTCCCTCTCTCCTTGAATCCCCGGGGTGCGCAGCGTGGACCAGCCGGAAAAGCAGAAAGAAGGGGTTGCCGAGAACCGGATCGGAGAAAGGTGCTTTCCAAATGGCTCGCGATTAACACTGGTATGCGGAAGGGTTGTGACGGTACCCGAATCTTTTTTTTCATCCCGGTTTTTTAATCCCCTACTCTCCGCGGAGAGGGGGCGGTTACGGAAGTCCCGTTAGGTCCAGCTCGTCGGCAAGCTGCCCCTTGAGCGGTGGCGCGTTACGGCGTTCCGTTTTTTTTCTTCTTCCTCCCATTTCTCCCGCTTCTTCACAACCCTCGTCTAACTGTGGTCCATGTAATCTACGCGCGGCTTCCGCGTTTCGGAGACCGGGATCATTTCCGATAGATTCGATCGTTCTCACAGTCTTCGATGACGAAAGAACCGCTTTTCCGATAGACAAAGGAAGTTCAAGGTTAGAAATATAATCTTCACGCACAAGTTTTACATATCTATTTTTTCTAATTATTACTGTAATTTCTTGTTGAATTCACAAGAAAAGTATTTTTCTCGACGAGACCTCAAACATCATTTACATCGCAAATTGATAAACTTCAGTTAAATGTTATCGCATCGTGATGTGCACGATGTTGACGTCAGATAAGGCGTTAGAATTGTTAGAAAATAGCGCAAGAAAAAAGTGCAACAATTAATGTGCGAGAAACTGACGTACCGTATCGCATTCAACGATATACTCGTATCTCGACGTGTATGGGAAATCATGTTTTATTGTTGTTGTTTTTTCTACTGTTATGTTACGAGGACGAAATGTAAAGATTACATTAGAGAGTTCAGCACAATTGCGCAAAGAATAGTTTCCAATTAGTGTTTCCCAGGTTCTTGCATTTTGCCGGTTATTCGCGCATTTTATTCAAGTTTGCGTCAAGCAAATCTTAGAATATAAGGTCACAAGTCACGCGCGCGCTTCGATCGATAAATTACTTCACGTTACTTTTGAGCACGTGCAACCAATGTACAATACATATTACAATCGTAGTTTCATGCAGTAAAAAAAAAATTGCTTGCAGTTAATTTTTTTAAAAACTTTTTTTCTAAACAAAATCGAAACACTTCTTATATAACGATTAACATCCTGCAAAAACTGTGTGGCCATAAATAAATCGAAACGATATAATGAATTGCGATAATGTACTTGTATTAAAAATTGAGATAAAACATAACAAAAAGTACGCTGTTTAAAAGCGTAAGATAGTGCATAAAAGTTTCTCTAAGAAAAAACTAAAAAAATCAATATTATATATTATTTGCATGTAAATTTTGTTGTTTCTGTTTTTATCGTTTTCTTTTTTTCTTTTTTTTTCTTTTATGTATTTCATTCTCTTATGTTTTACGGTGCTTCTCACTGCGCTATTCGAGATCACGAGATCGTCACCGAGATGGTTTTTCTCTTCATAGAATCCCATAACGGTATCTCTTGGAAAAAAAAAACAACGAACTTACCTGAGATCTTTAAAAGTATTTTATAACACGAAAAAGAGAACAAACGTAGAATAGAAATGCATATGACCATGAACGGGGGAAAAACGATTTAAAGACTATTGATTCATTTAAGTTCAAGGCAGGAATCGCGTTAATTCAGTTCACGACTCATATACATATTACACATAAAATCCGCGAGAATATTAATCTGCGGTTTTGTCAAATCACGTAACACTTTCGGCGGTTTACTTCTTCAGAAATATCCGCGAAAGCAACTCAAATAAACATGTAACATTGCGCCGATGTGCAGAATACCATTAATAAACTGCGAGTGTATCTACGCGAGGCGATCGTTTCTCATCGTAATTGAGAAAAAAACTTTATTATCTTGCAATCTTGTAGTTTCTTTATAAGAAATGCTGCCGGAGTGACCTCGACTTTGGTTGCAACAATCACGCGCCGCATTATTGCACTCGCCGCGGTAATTACGATTTATATACTGTGTATATGTAAGAATAAAGTAAAAATATCTGCTTAATATAGTAAACTCTAACCGCACGCATTTGTAATTTATTCTTTAGAACGCAACGCTCCTACCAGAAAGAGTTTAATATTCAACATTGTCGATTGCAAAATTGCAACGTTTCAGAATTTATCTCTTTAGTCCGAGTAAGTTTTATTTAATTTACAATGTAGTTTTCTTTCTATACACGTGGACATTGCTAACAAAACTCTGCATCTCCGCATCTGAAATACCTCACGGACACCAGGCGTCTACGAAAGGATTAAAGGGAAAGAGAACCGGGCGATTGCCTATAGTAGGATGGTGGGGGCATCGACAGAAGGGGAAGCAGCAACCCGAGAAGAGAATCCAGTAACCTAGTGCCGAGTCGCCTGGAGGTCTGCAAAAACAAAAGAGATGTGCGTGCCACGTGCCCCATGCGCCGCCGATCCTTCGATATCTCGCGATTAGCGCCGGTGTTCGTAACGACGAAGCGTTTCTGCGCACCACGTTTCTGAGCCACGAAAAGGATGGGAGGAGGAAAAAAATTGAACCATAAATCGTAACAAAAAAGTATGATCGCGGTCGTAAATAAAACACAAAAAAAAAAAAACGATAAATTAAAAGATGCAAAAAAACGTTAGCCAAGACTTCAAGTAAGGCTTCGTTTTCTAAAGGTTAAGGCTAACACTGCAATTTAGCTAGTAACCAACGATTACACAGACAAAGTCCATAAATACGTTCCTGACCTATGAAAATATCTTGGTTTCTATACATAGCCGAGTCGGCCGCATCTCACGGGTGAAATACGATTGCGCTGCCATTGCAATTGTGCTATACTTACACCGCTTCTTTTATTTCTGACGCAACGTTTCTCGTTCGTATTTCATCGGTGTCACGTTACATTACGCAAAAGTTTGAGTAAAGATGTAAGAAATATTTATTTTTAGAAATATACCGTAACACATGGGAGTGAGAGAATCACGACGTTTACTCGCTCGTGAAAAAGCCAAAAAGACGGGGAGACGGAGCGAAGGAAAGAAGGTCGGAAAAAGATCATCGCGGGCGCAAGAAATGACTCAATCGTAGAAAGTCGAGAAGTCGTTCACGGACGGCGAAATACTTGTATTGCTAATGCAGGATAATTCCTTGAAGGTCGATGTAAAGGAATCGGTGAGAAAGAGCGAGAAAAAGAGAAAAAGAAAGAAAAAAAGAAGGTAACAAGAAGACCAGTCAACAAGCTTAAAAGGCGTTTCATACTCTTTATTTTTCGTTTCTCTCGCACTTAGCAGTTTTATCGTATAAAAAGAGGAAAAAAACAAATAGTTACAATTTTACCTACATTTTTTTTTTTTTTTTTTTTTTTTTTTTTTTTTTTTTTTTTTGGAGACTTGCGACCATAACACACCGCGGATTTTAGTCGGGGTGACGTTCAGATATACGGCGACAATCGGCGGCGATTCACGATTTAATAATAGAAACTATTGACGCGCTCTTCCGAACGTGACCTCAAGTAACGAACTCATATCGGCCTACGGATCGTTGCGTTCCAATAGAGAAAGGTCACGAGGATCATGACGAGAAGAGAGAAAGATAGAAAGAGAGAAAAAGAGAGAGAAGAGATGTGCACAATGAGTTCTCGCTGTCGGACACATGGCGTTGATCGCATCGACTAGCGAGAGTTCTCCGTTGTTGTTCGAAGTGTCGATAATATTTCTCGAAATAAAAAGTACAAAAATATATTTATTTATATTGTATGTGTATATATATATATATCTCTTATCTCTTTTTCTTCGCTTCTCCTTTAGTGTCGCTTGTCTCTCGCACACATTTGTACTAAAAGAAAACACTCTCATCCTTTTCAGTGCACGCGCGTTCGCTTCCCTCACTCTCTCTAAAACAAAAGGAAAAAACAGACACACCATCTTCGACCACCTCCTACACCGCTCTCTCGCTTCCGCACTTGCAAACCTACGCTGCAGAATTCGGCGTTAACGATCAAGAGCCGCGAGAGAAAGAGCCCCAAAACACACTTAACGAGTAACAAGAAAACAAGAATAATATTAATAATAATAATAATAATAATAATAATAATAATAATAATAATAATAATAGAATAAAAAGTATGACATAATAATAATAATAAAATTACGATAAAAATACTATAATAGTGGTAGAAAAAGTAATAAAATTATTAGAATAATCATTAGCGAGTATAAAAAGGGAATAGAGACAGAACGAAAACATTTACCTACGTGCTACTCAATCGTGTGGTAATTAAGAGAAATACGGTAACTCGTACACATATATGTAGATGAAGAACACGCGCTCCGGCTCGCCAAGAAGCACGGTTTATGTCTCAGTTTGTGTGTATATGTTGTATGTTTCTGTGTGTTTCTCGCGTACATACGTACGTGTTCCAGAGAGCCGAGCTCGCAATGAGCTCGCGCACCAAGCGAGTCGATGTATGCGAGGAATGCAAAGTACGCGGTCGTCGTAGTTTGAAACGCGCGGATCGCGCATTACAACACACAGAGTCGAGAAAGAAGTTATGTGTAACAATGCGCGACCGACGCATGCAGCGATCGCTTCCTGATCGCGCGAAGATGCCTGATCGATTTCTTCGCGATTCCGAAGCGCGTGGTCGCGCCACGCATCGCGCGAGCGCGAACGATCGGATGATGATTTTTCCGGCGTTGTTTGTGTGAGTCTTGTGTGAATGTACATGTTTTTTTTTCGGAAGTAACCCTTTGACAACTTAACTGCAAATCTATTCGACTTTTATTGAAAAAAAATATATTATAATTTGAGAGAATTGTATTATATACGTATATTCGCGATTTTTACGAAATTATTAAAATTAGTATGATGCTAGACTGTGTTGACTCAGCTTTGGATCGATCTTGTCGGAGATTATTATCATTATTCAAAAGAGTTATCGGTATACTACAATACATTCCATCTAACAGATGCCGTTTTATTATCAGAGATTTGTTCATACGAGGATGTCTTCTTCGAAAAAAAAAGTAACGTGTTGCGCGTTGAGAAGAAGCAAAAACGAAGTACGTGCTTGAAATTCTCGATAATTTTAATAACGAGCAATATTATCACATCTAAATCAAATCATCGTCTAAACAATTTGACATTTATGTTTATTTCTTCGAAAATTACTATTTTTGTCATCGTAATTTCTATGCTGTTCTGTTTTTTTTTTTTTTTTAACACGATGTATGTAATTAGCATCGCAAATAGTGATTATAGCAGATCTGTGTGATCAATACGCGCACACACATACACACACTCTCACACATACACATGTGATGTAAAGTCTCTTTTAAATTTACTTGCATAATTCTCGACGGTTTATACAATACAAATACTACGTGGCTAAAAGTAGAAACAATCATGCTTGCATTTATAAATAATCAGCTCTATATTCTCCAATTTATGCATTGTGCTCGACAGATATATCGACACTTGAGGCAGCGGAAAAGAAATGCAGCAACGAGATAGCCATATTAGTCGTGACAACGGAGATAGTGTAGCGATAACGGTAATGGCGTGATGTTCGTGCGCGCGAATGTCTCGACCGATGGCGGAACAGTAACCGCTGTAGTAGTAGTAGCAGCGGCGGCAGTAGTGATAATAAAGTAACGTTCAACAGTAACGACAAGACTGTTCTTCTTCTTTCGGCGATAACGGAGGAATCGTGCGAGTATCATCTCGAAGTGTCGACGATTCCTCCTGGTGATGATATGTACGCACTTTTTGCTCTCAAGATCCGCGTAGATCTTCGCGAGAGACGAAGGAAAAGAAGAGGCGACTAGGTGGCGAAGTTCCATGGCAGTGTAAAGTTTTCTGGTCCTTTCGTTCTCGAAGAAAAAGTCTGTCCCCGCTGTCCTCGCAACGAAGAACAACGAAGCTACTCGGCAGTGATGTTGTTGCTGGTCGGTTCCTGAAGCAGTCGAGAAAGAAAAAAATAGACGTCATTAATTCAAGGCTCATTAATAGCGTAGGATTATACGCCGTGAATATAAATTCTATTAGCATAGCCGATTAGCATCCGTTCGGAAAATTATGTCAGCAAACTTCTTATCAACTATTTATATGTCGACTGTAGGAATATTAACATGGCAACAGTAATATCTCTTTTTACTGTTGTTATATATCTTTTTATATTTTTTCTGATCGGAGCACAAATACCAAACTCAGTCATCTCTCCGTTTACGTCACGCGAGCAAGAAAAATTTCGAAGCGTGACGAACGCGTGTTCGCGGAGGGTAACAGACATAATGCGCGAACAATGTACAACGTGAAATAGTTACGCCGAAGTGTGACACGAAGAAGAAGAAAAAAATCGAACGGAATATCTTGATCTGAGCGAAGGCCGTCTAGTGCGTTCTAAGGCGGACAAAAACTGCATAGGTAAACCACGCCCTTGCGAACCGATCGCGTATCCTCAGGGACAATTCGTCGGCGAACGAGAAAAGAACACGCGCAAGTATGTAATATTTACGGCACCGATTCTGCCTACTACACTACAAAAGTTTTCTGCCGTGACACCTTCATTCATTAGCATTGTCTGCGCACTTCCTACAGCTTCCTGTATTCAAGAGAGAGAGAGAGAGAGAGAGAGAGCGATTGAGAGATTGAGAACCAGCCACGCGCTCGAAACCGAGGTTACGCCATAAAGGTGCGCAATAATCGTTTTGCGAGAGCACGCGATTCAAGTCGCGCTCGCTGCGGCGCGATAAGTGGATTGAAATGTGCGAACGCACGTGTATACATAAAACGTACACACCTACGAAGACGTAAACCAGACGATCCGAATGACCCGCTGGCAACGCGTGTATACTATATCCTGCGAGTACATGAGAGACCGACCACCTACTCTATACTCATCGTCACGGGCCGGCTGTGTATATTTGCTAAGCGGATAGGCGCGCGTTTTATTACTAATCGATATGATATATCTTCCCCAGCTGGTTACTACGGGCATAACACGCGCCCGTCGGCCTTCGTGACGATTTCGCCGAGGTCACTTCACTCGATCCTCTTTTTTTGCTCCTCCCGTCGTTCGTGAAGAGCGAAAGAGAATTCGAGGAACGAAGAGAGGGAACTGTCATGAGTAATCTTGATGCATACGTGTGTGTATCAGCGACAATACAATCAAAAGATTTGGAAAACGAATTCGCGCGCAACTCTCGAACAAAAGTCGAACAAGATGGTTTTTTGCGCTGGTTTTAGAAAAAAAAAAAAAAAAACAACGAACATGTCAAACATTCGCGCGCGTCAGAAAAGAAAATACAGTACGGACACGACGAGCTACAAGCTTGAAATTTTAATTGCACACTTTGTTCACAATCATTTGTATTTTTCAAATAATGTATGTAAAGCAGAAGAGAACGCGTTTTTCTCAACCCCTTATTCGGCTCGGGTAGGTGGACAGTCTCCGCCGTGAGTCTCGGAAAAGTAGCTCGAAGACTGCGACCGAGTTATTGTCCGCCTCCGGCGTCCGAAGGAGGACGTTAGTCGTCTTGAGCGGACGCGTCGAACCATCGCCGAGGCTAGAAACGGTTATTTGAGAGCGAAGGGTTTCACTTACACTTTCTAACTCGGCCATTTCTGGGCCAAGTTCACAGCCGAAAATGTGTCATGAACCGCCAGTTTGCTCGAGAGAAAGCACTCTCTAAGTAACGTCGACGAGGCCTAGGCCAAGATCGGCCAAAGCGGAGAAAGAAAAAAAAAAGAGAAGTGCAGGTATATACACCGATCCCTTTCTCTCTCTTGCTCCTTTCTTCGAAGCGTCGCAAGCGCGCACGTACGCGCGTGCACGCGTGCGAGGGAGGGTCCAAGGCGGACGAGAGAGGGACGGAACGAATGGCCACACAGACCTGTGGGTCTGTCGGAAAAAATAAAACTAGGCAGACCAGAGAGTCCGTTAGACCGCCTCTTCCCGTGGACTCTCTCTTTCTCTCTCTGCGTTCTCTCTTCTCCGGACGAGGGAGCGAGAGATATAAAACCACGTGCACGTGCGCATCGTATGCATGTCAGAAAGATATATAAGAGGAAAAGAGAAAGAGAGAACTTAACCTAAGGCACAAGAGCAGCTCGTGGCTCCGGACATGGAGCTGCATTTGCCCCTGAACTTGGTTCTTGGGCCACTCGACGTTGACCTACTTTCGTACGGCTTCACCTCTGGCGTCTCGAGTCGTGCACCCGACACCGGCTGCTCCGGTAGATTTTCTCGCGTTGCTTAGGCCTAGACCTCTCTGATTGCATTTCGCTGCTCCAGATATACGCGGATGCAGCGCGATCGGTTTACCATATTGCGCGCGTTATACTTCGAGCTCGCGGTTCTTACGCCTCCGCGTGCGTGCCTCTTAGGAAGCACACAAACGAGCAATGAATCTCTCCAGACACGTCGCAATAATAATCGCTTCTAGTTATCCTTGATTGTCGCTCCTACAGAATTTTTCCGATCGAGAAGGATCGAGTCGGCGGGCGGAGGATGCGTGTATTCTTGCGTGGCGCCGGAAACAGCAATCGCGAGGGCGTTATCTGTTTTGTGACCGCTCTACTCGCGATAAACGCAACACACAATCGCTTATCTATCGCGCCAAGTTCGCGTCGCGTCAAGACGCGCCGGATCGGACGTGCACAAGCGCCACGCGAGATAATCGTTAGTGTTTTATATAACGAGTCATTTCCCGCAAGTCACGTGATTTTCTCGTCAAGGCGATCCGCTCACCATCACCGACGCCGCCGGCACTTCTACCACCATAGAGCACCGCCACTACGAACGAGCGCAATTGCGCTACGTGGAGATACCTTTATATAGGTCCGTTTGAATTATCCGCGTCGGGAATATCGTCGTGATTGTCCCATTTTCATAGTCATTGGGCACAGATATTGCGTCAATTATCGTTGCCAAGGATCGCGCTCTAATAGTTGAGGAAGTACGCAATGATTGCTTGCATTTTTCACAACCTTACATTTCTTAGTCATCGAAAATAAGATGCCACATAACAATTGTGACAAATATTTGGTTTCTGACGTGGTCTCAGGTCAGGTCTCAGGTGTAATCAAGAAGATATCCACAGAGTAATTTTCGATAAGATTCATTTTTTTGTCAAGGTAAAATCATTTGTAAGACGAAAGTAAAAAAAATCTTTACCTGTAACTTGACTCTATTATGCGAGAAGAATTCGAGACACATTCTTGTGGACGAACGCACAAGTAGAACGATCGACACACGTGTATGTCGACCGAAGAAATCGAACAATTCGAGCGACGCTTCTCGTTCGTCTTCAAGAGTTTAAGGCCAATTCCGCGGACTTACATTAGTCCTCGTAGGTGTTGCGAGAGACCGATGCATTCCATAGAATGCCGGTAATGGAACGCTAAAGAAGCTGCTGCTGCTGCTCGAGACTCGTGCGCGCCGCGAGAGAACGAGCCGAAGAGAGAGAAGAGAGAGAGAGAGAGAGAGAAGAGAGAGAAAAGAGAAGAGAGAGAGAGAGAGGGAGAAAGAGAAACGAGGAAAAGGATAGGGGCAAAGAGAGCGGGAGAGAGGAAGACGAAGATAAAGACGAGAGTGCACGAGCGCGAAGGAACGAGCGGGATGAGAAAGAGGGAAGACAGAGACGGGGAGAGAAGGAGTCGAGGCAAAGGTGGTCTTACAGCCGTAAATGCCACTGGTTGGCATTATGCCGCTTGCCTGGTCAGACCTTCGATGCATCGAACACGTCCTAAGATGCCGCTCGATGATGACTGCCTGGTATAATCGTGATATCGTTTCTTCACGGGACGAACTATCGCGCGCGCGGCGGCGCCGATGTTCTCCGGACGCTCCGAGGGAATTTCGTGTTGCACGAGCCGATGAAGCGACGGCCCTGGCCCATTTACCCTCCGGGCTGAGTCGTTGCACGACGCGGACGATATTGGCCTTTCGAAAATTCTTTTCGCGCTCGAATGGACGATGGCGAAAGGGCTGACAAACGCGCGCGTGCACACGTTCTCGCTCGAGAAAGGTCGGCGGTTATCGAAGAACGGGAAGATTCCTTTATCGCGCGAATAGCGCACTTGGGAATCGAACGAGGATGGCTGTGACACGTCGCGAACACGCCGGAATCAACGATGCGAACGAACGACGATGCGACAACATCGAGAGAAGATAAAATCGACCATCGTTGCGTCGCGCGCTGGCAATAACATTTTCCTCAATCGCCGTCGCGGATCGTCACCATCATCGACGATCGGTGGAAGGACGACGCTGTTAATCGGCTTGGTAGCGATCACGATAGTGCTATATGCCGCGCGAGAGAAAGAGAGAGAGAAACAAGGAGAGAACAATAGATTTGGAGATTGAACGCAGTGAACTGCAAGATAACTACGAGGAATTTAAGGAATGTCGAATTAAACCTTGGCGTCTCGTTTGCTGCGTAATAGGACAGCTCGATCGCGTGTTATTCGAATCAACTATATACAACTATAAACGGCGTACACTCATGTATATTAATGATGTTCGATACGCCTTTTCAAAAAATATCTTGTCACGCGACCCGTCTATCCTTTCTGTTCTTCGCGCGTGCGAAGCAGGTGATTCACAAAAATTAATTATACAAAATGCGGTCTATTGAATGTTACATCTGTTGAATGCGAACGTACCGAAACATCGATTAATGTATGCGACTGTACTCTACGCTCCCATAGGAGTAGACGAGTCCGAGCAAGTAGATACGAGGTGAACGAACCTCCAAATCTCCTGGACACGGGGAAAAAAGAAGGAGAACCGTCGAAAAAAGAAGCGACCATAACGGGAGAAGTTGGAGTAGGAAATAAAGGGGAGAAGGAGGAAGAAGAGGAAGAAGAGGAAGACATGGCGGAAGATGAGAAGAAGGTGGCGGTGTAGGAGAAAAAAAAACGATCGTGGATGCTCGCTATAGAAAGAGATAGGGAGGTTTGAAAGGGGAACAGCCGGTGCCTACGATCGTAATGCCCGGCGCGATCTCCTCTCGTAGAAACGCATCTTTATGTATTATCCCCCGTCGTCGTAGCCCGGGATATTCCCGCTAAACTATGATATTGCGCGCTCGTTCGGTGCAATTGAACGAGACTATCGTGACTTAACGATCTCGCGGCGATGTTAATTGCAACCGAGTCAGTTTATTCCATTATTGCGGCAGTTTATACGTACGACGTTTAAGCCGTTCAATGTCGATCGTTCGTAAATGACAGTATTCGACGGCCATCGGCATTTCTTACACGCGACAATGTTACTATACGACCACGTGTCGGACACGTGCGACGATAATTCTCGAAGGGTTGCATTATTCAAGGGATGCGACGCGCTCTGTAGAAGAGAATCGCCGCAAACAAACGCGCGCGATCACTAAATTATACATATTTACACAATAAATAATTTTTATGTGCAAATAATACAATTTTATGTATAATATATACAAGTTCATCAAAATGAGAAAATTGTTTTCAAATTTAACTTGTGTTTGTTTTGTTTTCTACTGCGATAAACACACGATAAATCGTATATATCTCAAATACGCGCACGTGACCGTCGGAGAATTAATCAGCTGTTTCGAAATGAAAATGAAAAACACGTAAGAAATTAAAACGAAGAAGGACAGAGATATTTAGTACTGACCACTCGTCGAATAAAGTATTCTTTGATTTTTTGTTCTGCGCGTCGAGGCGAGTTCACGTGCGCGTACGTGGGCCGAGAGTGCCACCTTCGCGTGTACGAATCAACGTCCTGGCGAATTCAAATAACGATGCCAACCACGCATTGTTATTCGAAGTGCGTTGTCCGCGCAGATGTCTGCCTGCCAAAATCTGCGAGCAACGTCTACCCATGCTGGGTTCGATAGCCATCACGCGGCGCCTCGTTCTAAAACCACGATCGATGCGTCACGATCGCGGAACGAGAGGTCCAATTCGATACGCCTATTACGGCGGGGAAACGAGGGGGAAAGCTTGAAGGGAGAAAGAGAGATACGGACGATAGTGTGCCGCGACACGAGAGAAGAAAACTGCGAGCGTTCGAGTAAGAGAGAAATGAAAGAATGTGTGAGCACATATGCAAGAGCAAGAGAGAGACGATTGGCATGCAGGTCGCGCGGTATGTTGTCCTAGGTCACGCGTGATATCTCTCTCTCTCTCTTTCTCTCTTCTCCCACCTTCCCTCCTCCTTCTGTCATTCTATCCCCTTCCCATCGTCTTCTTTTGCTTCTTTCCCCGCCTGTCAAGGTATTTCTGTGCTGTGGCAGCTCGCACATCCTATCTTCGCAACTTCTATTTGCCTATTATTCTGGTAATAAGATCGTACGGCGAAGCAAACATTACGACGGCGGATAAACGGAAGCGGTTCGAAATTACAACCGGCGACGGCGCCTCCGGTGTACGTTGCGCTAAGTAAAGGGGAACGGAGGTTGCGTTCTTCTCCCGGGATGCGCGCGATGCTATTGTGCTACAAGTACCACGAGAGTAGCGCCGATTGTCTCAAGTTCGCGCACGGTTAGAGGCATTCGCGCTGATATTTGATAGTACAAGAAAGAGCAAAAGAGAAAAAGGAATATTCTTGAGATAATAAATATTTGTCATGCGTGTGTGTGTTTATGCTCTTTTCACGAAGTAATTTATGCGTGGATTATACGTGAATCGCTAATTAAGAAAAGAAATATAAGGCTACAATGTTCCTTAAAAAAAAAAATTGATTTCGGAAACATATCGCGCGCGCCATGCAAATATTCGTCGAGTAATCACGGCAAATTGCCGCACTGCTCTCGTATACTTTGCGCGCGCGAGCTAACGAACGGTTTGGGACGCACCCGGAAGAGGTTTAGTGTTCTGCGTACGACCGTGCGCAGAAGAAAATCTCGAGGAATCTACCTCCATGAGTCTGATCGAGTGTTGTCTTCCGCGACCGGTTCAGAAATCCAGCGGAAATCGATCGGGCGATTGCGAACCGGCGCGCGACACGCAGACATGACGAATCGCACGTCGTCGTTGGCCCGTTTCCGCGAAAACTTAGGGGATTCCTCGAAACGGTCATCGAGGAGGAAGAGGCACACGGTGGCCAACCAAGCGGACTTGACTGAGCGGACGGACGAGCGAAAGAACGATCGCTTATTCCTGACGAGGATGGTGCGATCAGCGGTGTGCGCGCGCGAGCGGGACGGTGAATGCCCAAAATGCTCAGGTGGTGTCAATGAACTCGGCCATGTGAGGAGTCGGCTGAGACCTCCTCCTCGGCTATACTCACTATATCGGGGTCTTGTCTTTCCCATGGGACCGAGACTAATTTCGTGACTTTGCGAAAGCGACGCGGTGTACAAACGCAGTCGATAACACACGAAGCGCGACAGACCGTGTGGATTTTCTAGAATAGCTTTTTCGGAGATGTCTAGTTGCGCTCGTAATTATCGTCGAAGTTCGTTGATAAAGAGCGAAACTTAATCGCATTACAAATATTCACGATGTGTGCGATGTTATCTTTTCATCGCGATTAGATATCGTCAAGTACGTCGTTAAATATCACATAAACAAGATCATACAAGTTTCTGAAACTTCTTCTATTTGAGAAGCGAATCTTATTTCAAAATTCAATCGGCGTATTTTATTTGATGAAGAAACGAGATACGTGATCGTGCGTTTAAGATAGCAGATATTTTTGTGTGACTGGCCAGCAAGTTGCTGGTACGTGCTGTTTCCAAAATTACGAAGAAACACCTGTGGAACGTGGGGTTAAACAGTCGCGATCGGTAAAAACGTGCGATGCTACAGCACGTCTAATTGCACACCGGAACATATTCGGGACTACGTGCCGCAAGTTCTGCCGAGGTGAATGGTCTAGACTGACTCCCGGAGGGGCACTTGCTTGAAAGCGCGACAGGAAAACCGGGTAGAGAGGATAAGACACGTATCTATACGAGAGCCCGAGATCGGTCCCCTCCTTCTTCCTCTCCCTCTTTCTCCAGCCTTGCTCTCTAATGTTGAACTTCACGTCAGTCAAAATTAGACAACCGGTAGCACTTCAGGATCCAAGGAGACTCTACATCTCGTAGATCTCGATCGGATCGCGGTAACAACCAATGGGTTCGCGGTGTTAGGTGCCGATAGGATGACGTGACGTAATGTTAAGGAATCAGACGGTCCCTCCTCTCTGCAAAGTCTCCTCCCGTCCTTCCACCCCGCAGAGCGTTCCTTTTAACCGTCTCCCTCTCCATCTTTTGGATCGTCGGTCATGCGCGGGTCAGCGAATCTTCGAAGAGGTCTTCCTCCCTTCTTTTGCAACCTCGGCGCGACCACGGTTACGTCGCGAGACGGCAAGAGGAGAGAAGAAGCCGTATCGGAGCGAGAAGGAGAGCGGAGACTTCAACAAGAGGTGGGAGAGGGTTGACCGCCGAAAGAGTAGCTCGCGAGTAGTCGCGGCCCGATCATGAGGACGGGCGAATCACTACCATAGATTATGTAAGTGCCACAGCGATCACGTGCGAGAATAGACAAGCTACGCTGTCGTAATCGAGACCGACAATGTTGCTGCTGCTTCTACAGAAAAAAAATCCGAGAAGAGACGCAGAATGACTTGTCCACCAAAAAAAAAGTAACCTTGCGATAATCTTCCTTCCCAGCTGAATTAATTACTGATGTATGTTATAAAACATAAAAAAAACCAAATAAACTCACCATGTATTTAAGGCAGATTCGGCATTTTCATTGGCGTTCCATGTTAATGGAAAATCTCCGATGTCGTCCTTTGCGAATATGGATGCTCCATCTCAGTCTCCTAAGATTGGTGGAGGAGATCTCCTCTCTTCCTCTCACTTCGTCCATCATCGACACCATCGAGCTACAAAGGTGTTGCTGCTTCCTCCAAGTCGCGGAGGACTTTGATGTTTCAGTACTGTCCGGTCGGATCGAGACCTCCAATAGCAGCCATATCGCGACCTTGAAGTATCTTCTCACGTGCGCGTTACTTCTTTCTCTCTTCCGGAAAATCTCTCGACTTTTTTTCGCCCTCTCCTTAATACTGACCGGTCGGATCGAGTCCAGCCATTGTTGTTGCACAAGTTTAATCAAATGTCAACCGAATGTCACCTTCAGAGATACGAAAATACGAGTAGAAACGCAGATTATATATTGATATTTAAAATATTGATATAATTATCATCACTTCAATATAGACCAGTGGGGTCTAATCCTTCTAATGCCATGTCGACGGTATTGATCTCTGAACAACATTAAAAGCGGAAGTGTGTTGTTTGCTCAATTGTGAAGGATAAATTACCGTCTTTTTTTTTTTAGTACAGACCAGTAGGATCCAATTGACAAGCCATATCTCGGTTCCTCTCTCCCTTTTTGAAAATCGGAGCGTTGCAGCACACTTCTGACACTTTGAGTATTTTGAAATGGCTGATCTCTTCCAAGCACGTCTTGAAATATCGGAAATATCTTGACAAAAAACCAATTTTGTCGAATGTACAGTCGGGTACGCGAACGGAACTGAATTAATTTCAAATGTAGCGGGATTGATCGGAAAAACAATGGCGAGCGCGAGCGAGATGCCGCACGATCCGAAGACGACAATCGACGATAGACGGTCGATGCTACCGGAAAAACTGTGAAGGGACCGGCTGCTGTATGCGTGACCGTGTCCCACAGAGCTCTGACAGCTCTACAGCGAGTGGCCTCGCTTAAGTCTCGACTGCGCCCCACCTGTCCGACCGAAGACGACGCCGATTGGCCATCGCTGCCGGCTACAGCGGCAATTGGCACTCGAATCGAGCTTTCGGAAAATTTCCCCCGATATATCGTTTGGTTCACAGGCCCAACCCCCACAGGGTCCGTATGGGGCCTCACGTGAGGAAAAGTGGGATTTGCCAGATCCACGAAGAAGGGAGAAGCTCGAAAGAGAGGAAATACAACGCCGACAGATCCAGAGGAATTTTTCGGGTATACATCTTAGTCGTCAGTGATCAGCATTGATTACAGCTGAACATGAATCTATCGGAATATTTTCGAAGTATTTACATACGAAAATTTATTGAAGAAAACAATTGAAAAATTAATTATGATCTTTATATAAGTAGGTCAAAAAAGAGTTAATCAAAAAAATAATAATAATTCACATTAATATAGAGTATTACATAAAAATTCAATAAAAAATAGTTTAATGTAATCATTAAAAGCAATATATTACACAAATATGTCAAACAAAATTTCGTTTATGTTGCCCTAGCCTTAGAATAAAGAGAATCTTATGCTTCCGCAGCGAGTATCTACGACGTTTTTTATTCTTCTTATACGAATACGACCGGTTTGTCGAAACAACCTATTCGTGTATATACATACATAGGTTCTGTAGTCTATAAATTTCATGCATAGTAAATTAGTAGGTACTCAACTGAGTCTTCGAATTTACAAATATTTCTCAAGTCTGTACAACATCAAAATCCTATCTAACATAAAAACTAAGCGCAAAGGTTTATTTACATCATATACCTAACTTTACATTACGTACAACTTATTAAAAATAATTTACAGTTGTCGCAATTGAATTATTAGAATAATTGTACGTGAAAAATAAATACGCGTCGTTATTAATATTATTAAACATAACTATATTTAGAAATATTATTAAACATAACTATTATTATTTAAAAATATTATTAAACATAACTATATTTAGAAAAGACCAATCAAGACCGTATCCCTTGATATATTATCCTTGATGAGCGCTTTCCGCAAAACACGTAACGTCTTGTTAGATCGGAATCTCGTTTTTCATCGACATTCAACGATATACATTTTTTTCACGCCCGCGATTTATTTAATCTAAATGCGATCTAAAGCGGAGAAATTAAAGAGTTCATCCGCGGTTGCTGATTTAATGCGTAGCAACTGGTCTCGGCGCATTGCGAGACGCAAAATCGCGCGCGTGCAACACGCGCCGCAGTATACAGAAACGAAGGGGACATATTTATAACGGAATGAGAAGACGCGCGCCAACATCTGATCGTCCGATTCAAATTAAAGCACGGTCCGGCCTGTTACAGGCCGGAGTAAGATACCCAGATACGTCGCGCGGCACAGTGTGCTTGTGTAAATTGCAGTTTGTCGTCCGTATAGTTGCTCGCGGCTACGACTTCGTGTTACTGGGATAAAAGGTGAATGACTTGTTGCAACTTGGTACTCATCCTACCAGCAGCATCCCGCTCTTCGTTTGGAGGGGTGGCGCGTCCTTCTGCTACATGCCCGAGCAATAGAGACGAATGACGGAACGGGAGGGAAGGAGAGACCAGAGGCGCATCGCGAGAAGAAGTTCAGATGAGAGAAGGATCGCGAAAGAAAGAGAGAAAAACGATACAGTGATCATAAATTACTTGATAAAATAGGATGCTTGAGCAAATGCGAGCCAAAACACAAGATGCTCGTATGAGTAATTCTTTACTTGATTCCAAAAAAATTACGGATGTTTTTGATCCCTTCGTTCGGATCTTCATCAGTGTACGAGATACAATTTATAATTTAAAAAACATACAGCACACGCAAACATTACCATAATTTTTAAAAAACAAAAATAAAATGAATCTTACCAAAATTAATGTAACAAAATAATCCAGATTAGATTTCGGTTTAATCTAATTTATTAATTAATAGATTATTTTATTATTCCTTACATTAATAAATTCTCACTAACGGTATCTGCGAGAATCGGAAAAAAAAGAGATACGTTTGACTTATAGAAACTTGAATAAATTAAGCAAATACATAAATGTTCTAAAAGATTCTTTGGGTCATGATCAAAATAAGAATTCAAAATAAGAACCAAATAGATTGTAGAAATTGTAACGTTAAGTATGTGAGACAAACAAAAAGGAAATTAAAAACTAGAATTACGAAGCATAGAAATCAGATTAATAGAAATACTGATAATGTCTCGGTTGTTACACAGATCGAACACATGATTTCGATTGACAAAATAGAAGAATTTTAAATACTGAGTAGAATCAATTATACAAATATCTTATGTTTTGACTCGCATTTGTCCAAGCATCCTGTTGTATCTTTTCGCAAACTCATTTAATTGATCAATTACTTGATCATTCTCAAGATTCGATTTATCCGCGATCGCGTGTGCGCTTCCTCGTGCGCACCTTCGCGACGTCATAGAGCCCACACTCGAGAGGAAATGTAGATTTTTGAAGCGCTGCGCTACGTGTACGCACATCACTTCCTTCTGTGATTAGTTTTCGATTGATCACGCGTGCGATCGATATCAATTAACGTTACGTTAGGTATTAGGAAATAAAATAATAACCGCAGCGATTAAGAATCTCGCTTTCTTGCATCGCCAATGCACACGCGAAAATACATACGTTTCGCGCGTCAGATTGTCAAATTTATGCTTTCGGGCAATTTCGATACACCGCGTCTTCTGATGTGAACTTCTTCTTCTTAAACATACAATATCCATGAATTCAGATAAATTCAATCGAATCGTTTGATATTTCATTTCAGGAACTCAACTATCACTGACTTTAGCTAAAAGCATTTAATAGCTTGTTGTCTTAATAAAATACAGCTTATCCGTTTTATTTGCAAATGGCGAATATCTACTTGAAATTCTTTCCGCGCTTTTATCAGTGATCGTAAAATTTCTCTTTATATATTTTAGTGCTTTATTTTAATAAGAAAGTAAAAACCAAAAAGCCAAAGGTCCTAGGTGTAGGTGGACGTTAAATTAAAACAGCAGTAAATGCAGTTAGT